>OX235262.1:127322687-127491142 GCA_944472135.2 Trichobilharzia regenti | reverse complement strand
ATTTATATGGGGCAGTGAATATTTCACTGGTGACTCCAGTCAAGGCTCAGTGCGTATACCCCACCGCCCGACACCCTGTCGTTGTTTTAGGCAATGGCTCACTATGACACCTTGATCCATGAGTGTATGGACCGATTTGAGTACTGTTCCTTCTCTGATACATTGGTTGTGAGCATCGATTCCATGAAACAATTTAATGGTTTCTTGGGATCTCCGTAAAATATGAGCATGTCATTGTTCTCATTTATGCTGTAATAATCATTCTGGCAGAAAATGCTGTAGATCACAGTAAACAGACCTGCTATGTGAGCTGTCGACTAATTTTCCTGGTCCCGTTCTACTGCGTCGTTATTAGCAATCAGTTTTAGATCTTCGTTTAATATCTTATTCCTGAAGCCTATGTACGAGAATATTTTCTCAGGCTGTACAGGCAGATACATTTCAGACCGTAACTAATGAATTCTGGCAATAACTTTATTTCTGGTCATGGTGTACGACTTTCTGACTTCAAAGACTCAGCCATGTTGAACGAGATCCATCTTTTTTGCCTACGCCTAAAAATTCCACAAATCTGCTGATTCATTGTGAAGGAAGCGTTTTCGACCATTCAGGACAGGGCGCTGGATGACGGATTAGGTTAATCACTCACATAGTGACTCAGATTGGCCCCACGCAGCTTCCACCTGAGACTTCCCTGCCCTGTGATGAGAGTGCGGAGATAATGGCCCTCATTTCAACGCCTGATGGAGCTGGGGTTTTGGTCTTGGATATAAAAGCAGATGAAAAACCAAGAGAGATCACAATATAACTACTTATTTCCGGGGATGAAAGACGTGCTATTAGCGTAACATACCGATTCTGGGTGTCAGTTACGATTTCGTGATGTTAATGGCATCCGGGTAGTAAGAATCTTCCAAACTGCTAAATAATTTTTACCTATTCAGCAGACTGGCGGCATTGGTGTAGCAATATGTTAGAACAATTTGGTGCTTCCTGATTTCCACCAACATAGGTTTGGAAGTGATCAAACTGTAGGTGCTAAAGCCGACTTTCAGATAGACCTTAACGTCAGCACCCACTAAAATTGCTTTCCTCGATTAACGCTGATCAGTACACCACTTACCGTGTGTGTGCTGATGAACAAAGTCCAGGTGGAAGGCTTATTCACTTTTGCGTGCCCTAATATGAATCATATTTGTACAAGTGAAAACCAAAACTAATTTGTGGCAATAATGTACAATTTATCTGTTACAGGCTGTGGTATCAAGCTCGAAAAGTGTGCTTAGTGGTGATACAACTGGGGAGCTGGCCACATGCTAGCAGTCAAGCAGGAAAAACAAGGATATCGTGGCGCTATGGTGCATGAATGCGTTAAAGCAAAGTTGCATATATTCAAGGTGTACTGCGAAACTATGGATTTATACTGTTCTGGAACCCTTAATAGTGAGGTTTTTCACTCTGTACAGGCGCCGTTCTCTTTGTGTCATATGATGCGGTCTGCTAGGCATGAGTTATCGTAGACGTAGAGACCCGATCATTACGCTTCTCTCCGATTTTCCAAGTGGTCCACATATTGTGGACTAGGTCGATTATATTCAAAATATGAATGGTTATGCCTTCTAGTGCCGTGAAGTGAACACTGTCTACAATTTGCTTGGCTGTACTGAATTCATCCTCGAGCCCAGCTTTGGGATATGCAGCTGTTGGTCCCTCCGTTTTGTGAAAATAGGCGCCCTGTCGAACCGATCAGCTGTCTCAGTTGGCAGATCTGCTTTCATATGGGAGGTTTCCTTCCAGCCCTTAATGACGATATGCCTTCTGTATTGGTTATGTCAATCTTTTACTTGACCAATCGCGACACCCCAGTGGCGTCCTTTTCACCATCTCAATTTGGTGTCGACTGCCCACTGTCACCCTGAGAGGCGCTTCAGGCTGGTTTTAAACATTCGGCCGCTTGTGAGGCGAATTTTAATAAGCGTTTTCTTTATATCTGCATTGGATATCACTGATGTAGCTACCAGTTTTTTCCCTCCAGGGAGGAACCTAAATAAGTTAATTTGAATAGTGGAGGTCAGCGCCCGAAGCTAAATGGAGAATAATGTTGGCTAACGATTCTGAGGAATTATTCGCTCCTGCAGTTTACTGTACCCTAGTAGGGTTGCGAGGACAATACGACCATAAGAGCCATAGCTGTAATCTACGGGAGGTACCGTCAGTAAAGAATTTACTATTGGTGCTATATTGCAGAAATGCACTTTGGTCGTCTGCTTAGTGTGACGTGTGTACTAGGAGTCATTAAACCTTCGTATCCTGGTTGTGGCGATTCGTTTGCATATTAAAAATTGGGATTGAACATCGGGGAGAAAACAAGATCTGTCAAAGTAGTTGGAGATTGAACAATCCATTCATGTTTGTTTGCTCAAAACCAACTCCTCCATATTTTTCGCGGGAGTCATCAAACCAGCAATCATCGTCTCGTCGTTCGCTGTTCAGTGGAAGATAGAAAACTATCAGAAACCTTGTGTGTAATAACCTTATTGTTGGTTACATATTGGCGTAAGAATGAAGGATTCTCGAGTCGCCAATCTGTATTCTGGTCTTCGCGTTGGTTATTACCACTTGTTTCTGAAAGTCTTCCGGGGACAGCGTGAGGTCCAGCGTAGTAAGAGCTGGACATTGACGACTTCTGAAAGTTGGCTGGTCAAGTTCAATGATCCCTGGGTCAAAGAAGGGACAGTGCCTCTTGGAAGCAAGCAGGAAAGTAAGTAATGCTGAGTTGATTGTTATTTGCAATTATATGTATGATGCTCAGCATGATGAGTCTGTTGTTCATGTTTCGCCGCCTAGGGACAATAGGAACTTTAACCTACCTAAATATGAGCCTCGGTGTTTCGACGGAAACCCAGCTGACCATCCACAGTTTGTAAAGGAGTTTGAAATCATGTTGAATGCCCTTCCAATAAATGAAGTTAATGTATTTATTGAGGTATTGTACTGGAGTTGCTTCAAGAGAGATAAAGTGCTCTCAGCATATGAAGCCAAAAGAAGGATACAGTGAGGTTATGAGTATACTGCGTCGAAGATTCGGAAGGCATTTGATGATGGTAGATAATTTATTCGAGTCTGTTAAAGGTAATGGTGGTCAATTACGGGATGACTCCAAGGTGCTGTCTGAGTTTTTGGATAATCTGATGACTTAAGAGAATACGTTGATTTCTATGGAAGTGGTATAGTACCTGTGCAAGTATTACAACAAGATAAATTTTATGTAATGAATCACGCAAAAATGCAACGCAAACGTTGAACGTACCGCGATACAGGTGGTGCAGATGATGACTTACAAGAATACGTTGATTTCTATGAACTGCATGAGTGATCTGAACTCAAGTTCCGTCCTAGAGGTAATAGGGAGGCGCCTACCTACTCGACTGCAAAGGAATTGGGTGAAGATAAGCTCTCGTATAGAGGATGAAGGTATTGAGCCAAAGTTCGATGATATTCTGAAACTGGCAAATGATAGTGTCAATCTATCTATGAGCAAGTTTGCCAGTATATTGCATCCCACCCCTAGAATAGAGCAGTCTGAGAGCAAAACGCAATCATTTATGAGGAAGGCGTCTCAAAGAAGTGGAGGTCGAGAAAGCTTTATGGTGCCTAGTAATCCATATAAACTTAGTGATTGTAACAGCTTTCGTGGGACATCCCCAGCAGATAGGTTAAAAGATCCGAGAAAAGCATGGTTGTCAACCAACTCCACATTTTTCGCGGGAGTCATCAAACCAGCAATCATCGTCTCGTCGTTCGCTGTTCAGTGGAAGATAGAAAACTATCAGAAACCTTGTGTGTAATAACCTTATTGTTGGTTACATATTGGCGTAAGAATGAAGGATTCTCGAGTCGCCAATCTGTATTCTGGTCTTCGCGTTGGTTATTACCACTTGTTTCTGAAAGTCTTCCGGGGACAGCGTGAGGTCCAGCGTAGTAAGAGCTGGACATTGACGATTTCTGAATGTTGGCTGACAAGATGGTTTGGAAATTTTCCGGAATAACTTCTCAACTGGTGCAGACATGCCCACCAGATACAAATGAGAGGATAAGGAACACCAAATAAACAAATATTTCTTAAATCACATATTGGAATATAGAAGTTCAGTTTATGATTCGGGATAAGGATAAAGAATCTACGTGTTTTTAATGCATACGGTTTTTTTTCTTCGTTGGCTCTCTGGTAGTTTTTCTCTGGATTTCAACGAGGATAGCTGACTCGGGGCTCGTTAGACCGCCTAATAAAAATGTGCGTTTTAGGCTCTCAGTATTAATGTACTCTTCGTTTATATTTATTTATTGAACGTGGAACTTCACAATGATTTTAACGTCCTCACATGGTCGATTTCCCCACAAAGATGACTGCCATCGTTTCGGCAGATACTCTGGAGAAGTACTACCCCAGGCCATCGAATACGACGGTTAGTATTTGAGGGTGTCTATGAGATCCTGGAAGGGGTTTAACTGGACGAATATGGGCCCGGACATAAGTGCACCCGGAGTGAGAAAAGTGGTAAAAGGACTTTTTTTATTTTTTGAACTTTTGCTAAACTACACCCGTGTTAGACCAAAGACTGAATTCCTTACTTATAACAGGGAAACCAAACCAGCTGGTGGTGGGTTTGACGCTGGTTGAGATCCCTGGGTGCAACAAACTGGTGACGAATTGAAGACACAAAGTCGATAAATTTTGGACACAACAGATAGAACGAAATCCATTGGGGTTGTTTTCGCCTTGAAGGAAGCTTTCTAAATGGCGGCAATGGGATACTTCCACTTATTATTCCAATAAAGCAGGTATGTTAGTCCCTAAACTAAAGCGGCATGGTTATGAATGAACCGTCGACAATGCCATAACAAGCCACTAAAAGTTAGGAAATATTTTACATTCCTCGGCCCCGGAAAATTCGAAATTCCTTATACTTTGATGGTTCAAAAGACGTAATAATAGATGTATTTGAAATGTTTTCCTTTGAAATCGGAATTCCGTTGCATGCGATAATCAAGCCTATTATTTTAGAAATATTCGTGCCAGATATCATAACCGCCAAGCGGCGTACATCTGGCAGTGGATGGAAATGTGGAATAGTCTTGCGTTCAGTCATCGGTAACCAACAGTGTGTTGATAATCGTTGAGATAAGATAATAGCTTTATTCCAAATCAGTACTTGTGATACAGAATGGAATTCTCAGCATTTTTACCACAATATTGCATCCAGTTAGTACATTAACAATAAATAAAGTTCTACATAGATTAAAGTTATCGTTGCTGTCTTCCTTCGGTACCATATGAAGTGAGGATACTAATGGATGACCGAATACTACTGAGATCAAGCATAAGGAGGAATTCATTTTCGGTCAATCTTAGCCGGGTGCGAACTAACTGTCAAGCCCTGGAGGTCCCAATTTGTCGTGAGGTTGCTGTACGACGAATAGCATAGCTGGTTATGCATGGCAGATCATTCTAAGGGCATTCAAACTCCGGGTACTTGTCAAACAGTCAGCTGAGTAGTTGAATCAACTATCATTTTCTCAGCCGTCGAAAATCGGTGTCATTCGTAGCTTATTATTATAATTGGCAGTCTAACGATATTGCCTGTCAGCTGCCGTCAGCATACTATTAAGATCAGGGACATAGGTGCTTATAACAGATCTTGCGACGCTACGAAGAAGTTAGGTGAAATGAATAGGTGTCAATGTCCAGTTCTAACTACACTGAACGTGTCGATGTCCTCCAGTAACAATGTGCGATAACCAATGCGAAAAAACAGAACACAGATTGGTGACTCGAGAATCCTTTATACTTGCACCAATATGGAACCAAACATAAGGTTATGACACACAGAGTCAGAGAATAAATGTCATAACAATTAATCAAAGTAATACTTCTGATAATTTTTCTCCGTCTTCTAACGAACAGCGTACGATGGAACGATGACTGTAGTATCGGTTACTCCGGCCAAAATATGGAGTTGGCTTTGAGCAAAAAACCATGAATTGGTTGTTTATTCTTCAACTACATTTACAATAGGTTTGGATTCAAATAGATATGCCTTTCATAGGATCCTTCAATAGGTTTTCCATTCACAGATTGCAAGTTAAAGACTGGTTCTTTTTCTCAGTAATCCCCTATAACAAGAAGTATTTAGAGGGTTGACGTAATTATCTTACACAGCAACTTCTAATTTATTCTCGCGTACCAACAACAAAGCAAAAGCCAATATTTGTTCGTCCAAACTAAGTGATATATTTCGGGACCAAAACAAGCCTTCAGACGAACGCTTAGCTAGCTAGTGATCGTGCACGTGACACGACAGGGTACCAAATGGCAGGGATGCTTGACCGAAAGCCTTCAGCTAAACAAGTCGACTTAAACAGTGGTGGTCATTTAGGGGTTGAGAGATATTAAAGGTTTGACGTGATATCTCGTTCAACAACTTCTAATTAATTTATTCTCGCGTACCAAAGACAAAGCAAAAGCCAACAATTGATCGTCCAAACGAAGAAATGTATTTACGAACCAAAACAAGCCGTTAGACGAACGCTTAGCTAGCTAGTGATCGTGCACGTGACACGACGGGTACCAAATGGCGGGGATGCTTGACCGGAAGCCTTCAGCTAAACAAGTCGACTTAAACAGTGGTGGTCAGCATCCAATGAGTGATTGCTGTGGTCAATAATTTTGGGGAATTATTTACCGCTACAGCTCACTCCCCCCTAGTGGGGTCGTGAGGACCCTAAGACAGAACCAGCCGGAAGTAAAAAAACTCGATGGTTCCCTTTCGGGTGAAAAAAATCTTCCGAGCGGCTTGGTCTTATGCCTACTGGTTTGTCTGCCTATGCTAATGGGGTGTTTGTACATAGCTTCCTGGTGTTGTTCGTTGGATTCCGTGCTTCGTTTGTTTCCTGTCCAGTGCCCGTCGCACCTGGAAAAGAAAACAAGAACGCTAAGAACCATGTCGAGGAAAATGTACGAAATGACCTTTTTGGTTAAAAAAAATGATGTGCATTTACTATACAGTAAAATAATGCTAAGTTCAGAACATCAAAAAATACATCTAATTAATTTTTTTGTGTATGTTACATGAACTGTTGAAAAAAATTTTGTGTTCGGTGGTACTGTATATAAAAAAATTGATACGTCAAAAAAATAGTTAGTACCACAAACGAATGAGTTGCGTGAATCACACGACTTCGTTAAGTCAAATAAGTGTGCAGATATTCTGGGAACCTTACGGTGCGTCCAGAACGGGTTTTCTTAGGGGGCTCGATAGAAGGTTCGGTAGCTGTCGCTGTGCTAGTGACTTCATCGATGTCTAAACGATCTTCTGTTACTTGTGGATTTTGGGGTACGTTGAGCTCTATGCTAATAGGATTACCCTCCAAGTAAGCCGGTTTCAGACGGTGTCGTCGCGGCCTTTTTGTCCAAGACAAAGAATTTATCAGAACGTTTAATTACTTATAAGGTCCGTCGTATGGGGTTCCAGGGGTCTGCGCACAGAGTCGCGACGAACAAATACATGTGAAGAAGTTTTCAAACACGGATGAACGAAAACATCAATGGACTGTGGACGAAGGGGAGCAGGTTTAACTGAACGCATTGCGTTTGTAAGCCTGCTGACGTATGAAGCGTGATCTACCACTGGTGGGAAGCTCGAGGGAGAAACAAATTCACCAGGCAGTCGCAGTGTCGTGCCATATACTAGCTCGGCGCTAGTACAACCAGCATCGGTTTTCAAGGCGTTTCGTATCCCTAGGAGAACTAACGGAAGGGATTCAGTCCAATGGGTGTTGTTTGCAGCTGACAGACCAGCTTTCAGCTGTCTGTGTAGACGTTCTACCATACCATTAGCTTGAGGATGGTAGGCTGTTGTTCGAAAACGCATGCAACCTATGATTTTAGTCAGGGCGAAGAATAAGCCACTTTCGAATTGCCGCCCGCGATCAGTTGTTATGGAAGATGGGCATCCAAAGTTAGCGATCCATCTTTCTACGAAGACGCGTGCGACTGTTTCAGCAGATACGTCCTTGATGGGTACTGCTTCCGGCCATCGTGTGAATCGATCGATGCAAGTTAAAATATAGGCATATCCATGTGATTCAGGAAGGGGTCCAACCAAATCTATATGGACGTGTTCGAAACGAGCGTCAGGGAGAAGAAAGGTGCCAAGTGGGCTTTTGGTGTGTCTTATCACCTTGCACTTTTGACAAGCTAAGCACGTGTGTGCCCATTCCCTTACTTCTTTATTAATGCCAGGCCAACAAAACCGACTAGTTACGAGCTTGACAGTAGTTCGAATACCTGGGTGAGATAAGCCATGCAACGTATTGAAGACGTTACGGCGATAACTTTTAGGCACGATGGGGCGAGGAGTACTCGTGGAAATGTCGCATAGAATAGTATCTCTTCCCATACCTAAGGGTTTCTCAGCTAATTGTAGAGTTGTTTTCGACAACTCATGTTGAAGCTCGGTATCTTCTTTTTGAAGACGAGCCAGTTTTACAAGGTCTATGCCGTCGATTTGGGTGAGGGAACAAACGCGCGACAAGGCATCTGCCACAGTGTTGTTTACTCCGGATACATGGCGAATATCTGATGTAAACTGTGAAACGTAATCCAGTTGTCGTGATTCCCTGGGTGAATACTTATCTGAAGGTGAGTTCAGAGAGTACGTCAGAGGTTTGTGATCAGTAAAAATTATGAATTCACGACCCTCTACCGAATGTCTAAAATGTCGTATAGCACAGTACATAGCCAGAAGTTCTCTGCCGAATGTGCTGTACTTCGTTTCAGCTAATTGAAGGCGCCTCGAGAAAAAGGCGAGTGGTTGCCACTCTTTGTCAACTAGCTGTTGTAGAACTGCGCCGATTGCAGTGTTTGATGCATCAACCGAGATACTTAACGGTGCCGTTGGATCCTGATACATCAGAAGTGTGGCATTCGCAATAGCTTTTTTAATCTGGGTAAAAGCATTTCGAGCAGACGCGTCAAGTTCTATGGACTTGTTATTCCCTCGAAGGAGGTCTGTCAATGGCTGAATCAAAGAGGCACAGTTGGGAATAAAGCGTCGATAATAACTTACTAAGCCGTTAAAAGTGCGGAGACTTTTCACCGTCTGTGGCTCTGGAAAGTTCAGTATAGCCTCGACCTTAGTAGCCAGTGGGCGAATGCCCTTGCAGTCAATAGTGTGACCCAGGAAGTCGAGTGAGTCAACACCGATTTGACATTTTTGAATATTAATGGTAACACCATGTTGGCGTAACCTTCAAATGCCAAGTCCAAGTGCCTAAGGTGAGTTTCCTTGTCTGGACTGGCAATGAGGCAGTCGTCTAAGTATGCGTATACAAAGTCGAGACCGCGAAATACTTCGTCAATGAAGCGTTGGAATGTTTGGGCTGCATTCCGGAGACCGAATGGCATACGTAGAAATTCAAAAAGTCCGAAAGGCGTAATGATAGCCGTTTTCGGGATATCTTCTGTTGCCATCGGGATTTGGTTATACGCTTTAACCAAGTCGATTTTGGAGAATATAGTCGCGCCGGATAAGGTTGCCGTCAAGTCGTGTATATGAGGCAACGGGTAGCAATCAGGGGTTGTTTTGGCATTCACTCGCCGGTAATCACCGGTGGGTCGCCAATCATTGCTATCCTTTTTCGGAACCATATGAAGTGGGGATGCCCATGGGCTATTCGAAGGTCGAATGATGCCAAGGGTAAGCATATGGTCAAATTCATTCCTGGCGATTCTCAGTTTGTCAGGAGCTAATCGTCGTGCTTTAGATGTCACAGGTTGTCCTGTGGTAATGATGTGGTGCATAACATTGCTGGTTATGCACGGTAGGTCGTTCGACGGGCAGTTAAGTTCCGGATACTTGTCAACATAGGTTGAAAAGTTGGATCAAGGATTGCCTTTATCTTAACGGGTGACAAGCTAGGGCCTATGTAGTGATGCCTTTGATAGACAGACTAGTAGTATTGTCAATCAGTCGTTTTCGGCGGACGTCTACGAGTAAATCATGATGATTAAGTAGGTCCGTGCCAATGATGGGCATTGTAACGTCAGCGAGAAGGAAAATCCACCGAATAGGTTTGCGTAAACCTACGTTCAGATAGACGTATTTCCTACCAAAGGTTGCGATTGGTTTTCCATTTGCAGCCTGTAAGTTGAAGGTAGGTTCCTTCTGTCGATCTGCTGCTGTAGCAGGAAGGACGCTGACTTCGGCGCCTGTGTCGACTAAGTATCGAGTCTGGCTTATCACATCATGGATGTAAAGTAGGCGGCTAGTGCCACCGGCGACGGTTGCCGCTAACGCGTGCCGGCGGGATAGTTTCCCCAGACTTTGAGACATTTCCGAAGTTACAAGGCTTACGGCAACACTTCGCTTCTTGGCCATAGGTGTTGTGGTACCAGCACCAGTCAGGGTTTTTCAGTGAACGTGGTTTGGACTTAGATCGACCACGTGAGTTCCTGCGTTGAGGAGATTTAGGACGACGGTCGGAGGATTTAGAAGAATGTTTGACCTAAACATCTGCTGGATGGAGTTGCATAACTCTATCATTGCAGGATCCTTACTCGAAGTCTGCTTAGTCATCGAGCATATTTCGGGAACTGACCGTTTAGTTATTTCTAGAATCTTATCTGCAGTAATAGCTAAGTCCTCTATTACAGTACCCTGAAGTGTCACAAGTACGGTCTGTACAGACTGTGGCAGCTTGGTTAAGAAGAGTTCTCTAAATAGTCCTTCGTCGAACTGACTTTGGCCAACGACTTCTTCATTCTTGTCAGCATGCTCACGGCTGACTGATCTCCTAACTCGATGTTACGAAATAATTCATCTAGACGTTGTCGGTCCGTGAGAACGTTTCTCCTGAGGAGGGATGCTTTCAGCAACTCGTACGAGTTACTTACCTCGGGACTCAACATCTGTGATGTTACGTACTTGCTGAATTCCCGCGGTAGGGCGTGAATAACTGCAAGTAACTGTGAACGTTGATCGGTTATCCCATGCTCACAAAAATCTGCTTCAGCTAGCAGAAACCACGTTTCAGCATTATCTGGCCAGTATGGTACGAGCTGAATGGTTTTAGGAGTTGAGCGGATACGAATGACCTTGGGACTAAGATCACTCATGACGAAAATTATGTCGAATAATATATGGTACAAGAACAAATACAAAATGGAACGAACTCACCGGGGTTATCTGCGGATTTATCGTGGATGAAGTTCGCGGTTGGGCTCACCAGTTTAGAGGTTGACGGAATTATCTTACACAGCAACTTCTAATTTATTCTCGCGTACCAAAACAAAGCAAAAGCCAATATTTGATCGTCCAAACTAAGTGATATATTTCGGGACCAAAACAAGCCTTCAGACGAACGCTTAGCTAGCTAGTGATCGTGCACGTGACACGACAGGGTACCAAATGGCGGGGATGCTTGACCGAAAGCCTTCAGCTAAACAAGTCGACTTAAACAGTGGTGGTCATTTAGGGGTTGAGAGATATTAAAGGTTTGACGTGATATCTCGTTCAACAACTTCTAATTAATTTATTCTCGCGTACCAAAGACAAAGCAAAAGCCAACAATTGATCGTCCAAACGAAGAAATGTATTTACGAACCAAAACAAGCCGATAGACGAACGCTTAGCTAGCTAGTGATCGTGCACGTGACACGACGAGGTACCAAATGGCGGGGATGCTTGACCGGAAGCCTTCAGCTAAACAAGTCGACTTAAACAGTGGTGGTCAGCATCCAATGAGTGATTGCTGTGGTCAATAATTCTGGGGAATTATTTACCGCTACAGCTCACTCCCCCCCTAGTGGTGTCGTGAGGACCCTAAGACAGAACCAGCCGGAAGTAAAAAAATCTCGATGTTTCCCTTTCGGGTGAAAAAAATCTTCCGAGCGGCTTGGTCTTATGCCTACTGGTTTGTCTGCCTATGCTAATGGGGTGTTTGTACATAGCTTCCTGGTGTTGTTCGTTGGATTCCGTGCTTCGTTTGTTTCCCGTCCAGTGCCCGTCGCACCTGGAAAAGAAAACAAGAACGCTAAGAACCATGTCGAGGAAAATGTACGAAATGACCTTTTTGGTTAAAAAAAAATGATGTGCATTTACTATACAGTAAAATAATGCTAAGTTCAGAACATCGAAAAAAAAATACATCTAATTAATTTTTTTGTGTATGTTACATGAACTGTTGAAAAAAAATTTTTTGTGTTCGGTGGTACTGTATATAAAAAAAGTTTATACGTCAAAAAAAAATAGTTAGTACCACGAACGAGTGAGTTGCGTGAATCACACGACTTCGTTAATTCAAATAAGTGTGCAAGTGTTCTGGGAACCTTACAGTGCGTCCAGAACGGTTTTTCTTAGGAGGCTCAACCTTAGTAGCCAGTGGGCGAATGCCCTTGCAGTCAATAGTGTGACCCAGGAAGTCGAGTGAGTCAACACCGATTTGACATTTTTGAATATTAATGGTAACACCATGTTGGCGTAACCTGTCAAATGCCAAGTCCAAGTGCCTAAGGTGAGTTTCCTTGTCTGGACTGGCAATGAGGCAGTCGTCTAAGTATGCGTATACAAAGTCGAGACCGCGAAATACTTCGTCAATGAAGCGTTGGAATGTTTGGGCTGCATTCCGGAGACCGAATGGCATACGTAGAAATTCAAAAAGTCCGAAAGGCGTAATGATAGCCGTTTTCGGGATATCTTCTGTTGCCATCGGGATTTGGTTATACGCTTTAACCAAGTCGATTTTGGAGAATATAGTCGCGCCGGATAAGGTTGCCGTCAAGTCGTGTATATGAGGCAACGGGTAGCAATCAGGGGTTGTTTTGGCATTCACTCGCCGGTAATCACCGGTGGGTCGCCAATCGTTGCTATCCTTTTTCGGAACCATATGAAGTGGGGATGCCCATGGGCTATTCGAAGGTCGAATGATGCCAAGGGTAAGCATATGGTCAAATTCATTCCTGGCGATTCTCAGTTTGTCAGGAGCTAATCGTCGTGCTTTAGATGTCACAGGTTGTCCTGTGGTAATGATGTGGTGCATAACATTGCTGGTTATGCACGGTAGGTCGTTCGACGGGCAGTTAAGTTCCGGATACTTGTCAACGATAGGTTGAAAAGTTGGATCAAGAATTGCCTTTATCTTAACGGGTGACAAGCTAGGGCCTATGTAGGTAATGCCTTTGATAGACAGACTAGTAGTATTGTCAATCAGTCGTTTTCGGCGGACGTCTACGAGTAAATCATGATGATTAAGTAGGTCCGTGCCAATGATGGGCATTGTAACGTCAGCGAGAAGGAAAATCCACCGAATAGGTTTGCGTAAACCTACGTTCAGATAGACGTATTTCCTACCAAAGGTTGCGATTGGTTTTCCATTTGCAGCCTGTAAGTTGAAGGTAGGTTCCTTCTGTCGATCTGCTGCTGTAGCAGGAAGGACGCTGACTTCGGCGCCTGTGTCGACTAAGTATCGAGTCTGGCTTATCACATCATGGATGTAAAGTAGGCGGCTAGTGCCACCGGCGACGGTTGCCGCTAACGCGTGCCGGCGGGATAGTTTCCCGCAGACTTTGAGACATTTCCGAAGTTACAAGGCTTACGGCAACACTTCGCTTCTTGGCCATAGGTGTTGTGGTACCAGCACCAGTCAGGGTTTTTCAGTGAACGTGGTTTGGACTTAGATCGACCACGCGAGTTCCTGCGTTGAGGAGATTTAGGACGACGGTTGGAGGATTTAGAATGCGTGTTTGACCTAAACATCTGCTGAAGGGAGTTGCATAACTCTGTCATTGCAGGATCCTCACTCGAAGTCTGCTTAGTCATTGAGCATATTTCGGGAACAGACCGTTTAGTTATTTCTAGAATCTTATCTGCAGTAATAGCTAAGTTCTCTATTACAGTACCCTCAAGTGTCACAAGTACGGTCTGTACAGATTGTGGCAACTTGGTTAAGAAGAGTTCTCTAAACAGTCCTTCGTCGAACTGACATTGGCCGACGACTTGTTTCATTCTTGTCAGCATGCTCACGGCTGACTGATCTCCTAACTCGATGTTGCGAAATAATTCATCTAGACGTTGTCTGTCCGTGAGAGCGTTTCTCCTGAGGAGGGATGCTTTCAGCAACTCGTACGAGTTACTTACCTCGGGACTCAACATCTGTGATGTTACGTACTTGCTGAATTCCCGCGGTAGGGCGTGAATAACTGCAAGTAACTGTGAACGTTGATCAGTTATCCCATGCTCACAAAAATCTGCTTCAGCTAGCAGAAACCACGTTTCAGCATTATCTGGCCAGTATGGTACGAGCTGAATGGTTTTAGGAGTTGAGCGGATACGGATGACCTTGGGACTAAGATCACTCATGACGAAAATTATGTCGAATAATATATGGTACAAGAACAAATACAAAATGGAACGAACTCACCGGGGTTATCTGCGGATTTTCGTGGATGAAGTTCGCGGTTGGGCTCACCAGTTTAAAGGTGGGCGGATTTATCGTGGTTGAAGTTCGCGGTGGGCTCACCAGTTTAGGTTGAGAGATATTAAAGGTTTGACGTGATATCTCGTTCAACAACTTCTAATTAATTTATTCTCGCGTACCAAAGACAAAGCAAAAGCCAACAATTGATCGTCCAAACGAAGAAATGTATTTACGAACCAAAACAAGCCGATAGACGAACGCTTAGCTAGCTAGTGATCGTGCACGTGACACGACGAGGTACCAAATGGCGGGGATGCTTGACCGGAAGCCTTCAGCTAAACAAGTCGACTTAAACAGTGGTGGTCAGCATCCAATGAGTGATTGCTGTGGTCAATAATTTTGGGGAATTATTTACCGCTACAGTCAGCATCCAATGAGTGATTGCTGTGGTCAATAATTCTGGGGAATTATTTACCGCTACAAGTACAGTGACTTCTGTAACTGTGCCAATAAGGCACCCGGTTTGACTGATAAAATCCCGAGTACAGAGTGGGTAGCTGCTGCCACCATCTATGGTCGCCACCAACGCGTGCCAGTGTGGTAGTCTACCATGGTCTCTACATATTCAAAAAAACCACAGGGTTTTTGTCAACATTTAGTTTCCTGGTCGCAGGTGTTTTGATGCCAATACTAAAGTGCATTTTTGTCACTCTATCGCATAGAACTCGGAGGACAATCTGAGATGCTACATTGAAATTGCTTTCTAAGAGAGTCAGGAGGATCACCGGGGCTAGTTAACTTAAAAAATCTTTTGGTTGAGCTACATAAATCTGTTATTCCGGAGTCAAAACCTGGAGATCATGTACATATTGAGCGAACTTCAGTGGGTGTACACGCAGTATTTCAAGAATTCTGTCAGTCTACGTGACTAAGTCTTCAATGGCGACTCCTTGAAGTATGACAAACATAGTCTGTGCTGTCTATGACCACGGGTATAAAAAATTTTCTTAAGAGTCCCTCGTCGTATTCCCGTTGGCGGATGACTTCATGCCTTGGTGAAACCATGTGTACTGTTGTAATACCGCTTAACTTGACATTGCAAAAGTGACCATCGTGACGCCAGGGATTCGAATGATCGTTCCTCTTCAGGGCTACTTATTTAAGAGCATCGCAAGGGTTACCCACAGTTGGAATGAACGCATGTGGAACAACACATATGTACGATTCCCACTTTAGAGGGTGTGTAAACACTGGGAGTTATAAACGTGGGTTAGTTACCCCATGTTCACGAAAATTGGGCTTATAGTATAGAAACTATGTGGCCAAAAGGACATTACCTGATTTGAAATGCTAGTAAGTCGATAGGTGTAAGTTTTGGTGTCTGGTCATACGTTGCAAAAACAGTTTATGAATAAATATAGTAAAGATATAGAATGAACAGAAACAAAATGCAACGAACTCACTGAAAATGAGTGAAGTTCGTCTGCGTCTCACCAATTTAGAAGAAATGTCGACGGCCACACAAGATACACTGTATTATAGTGCTGGTGTTTATCCACTGGTGCTTGACCGCCACTTGTATGTAAAATTCATTGCACAAATGAAACTGAACTTGTGTATGCAGCAAAAAAACCATTGTTACTGCAACTTTGCCATAGTGATGAACTAGTTTGTGTTATATTGTGGCCAGTGCTACTGGTAAGATTTATCAGTAGTATATAAAGAAACGCTCATCAACATAAAAATATCAAATAATAAGGAAATAGATTTGATATCAAACAAAGCGAATGATTCAGCGTCGTGGAGGAGCATGGGAGACGTGAAGAGGAAGACAAAGAAACGCAATATGAAGGACAGAAGTAGCACAACACGAAAGATCTGTTTGAATGACGGCTTTAAGATAATGTGTACATAATTTCGCTACACAGCTATACTAAATTCCCAGTCACTCGTGGTTATAACATCACTTTCCACCATAATTAGTTTTTCACAAAGTAACTTCAGAGAGTCTTTATTTTCGTCATTACCCCCAATATTAACCTTATTATTTTTTATTTCTACCCGACTAAATTACTGACTTTTATATAACATGTGTTGCCAAATTTATACCTCCTACTAATTTCCAACTTCTTTTCTTAACTCTGCAAATACTCAAAAAAAAAGCTAAAAAATACCTTCGATCTTTTTCATTCTACTAGTGACTTATAAAATTAAAGTGTGGGAATAAGTTTTAAGTGAATGTCAAATTCGTCTCGTATTATATGCAGCTAACGAAACAAATTGATATCGTGTCTTGCGGCTCAGTCTGGTATTTTTGCTTTATTCCATTCCATCGAGGGAAAGAATTGCAGGAATCAATAGCTGGAGACTGTTGAGGACATGGATCAAAATCTTTCAAAACAGAGCTGAAGTATTTCTCTCTTATATTCTGAAACTCCACTGAGTAATTCTTCCTCTTGTACGCCTTTGCCCCCTGAAGTTTCTTCACATTCTTTCTCTTCAGCTTCGTTGTGAGTTTCTCTGGAATGTGACAACTTGAAATAATGCACTTTATACAATGTTATTATTTGTTAATTCACTCTTGATATGTCTTCTTTGCCTGTTTTGACAAAATAATCTTGCCTCAACTAATGTTGGAAATACTTTGAAAGTAAATTAGTCTAAATGCAAGTTTCCATATTTTTATGTCCTTTCAAACTATTAAATTATTTATTCCACACTATTCTATGTTTCTGGCAATAGCGTTGTGATTAAAATAACTCAGCTTAACTGATTAAGGCTGCAGAACAAATTCTTCAAGACTATTTGTATCGATTTTGGAAATATAATGTGACCAAACTTGGGATTAAGGAGAGTGGACAAAAATGTACTCGGTCATCATCTTTTTCTGAAACATTAGCATTATAATGCATATTATTTGTCAGTTTACTTTCCGTTTATTCATGTTTTTCCGATATATTCTAGTTTCCATCTCTTAATAAATTTCTCACTTTGTAATATATTAGATTGACAGAATCTGAACCAGTAGATTTTGAGATTTTATGATGATTCATCCAGCAAAATATGATTTATTATTTAACTGAACGATCAACCTATATAATTTATCATATTTTTTTCGATTTTCCTCACAGCAAAACGCAGTATTATTCCTACATGAAACTGTCATCTATATTAGACTACTATTAGCTACTTTCCATTGTTTATATATATATATATATATATATATATATATATATATATATATATATATATATATATATATATATATATATATATATATATATATATATAATGACAGACAGATCCCAAGGACTCAGGCAATAATCTAGAGTAAGATTAGTTCCAAGAAAAATAAATGATGGGTATATCAGAATACAAACAGAGAGATAAGTAAAAGTAAAGTTTTGCAGAGCATTAAGTCACTGCGTAACAATTCGAAGCAGATCAGGGGACTTGTTTAAAACCTCAAAGATGATGAAAAGCAAATATTTTTCGGCCACTGGGCGTGACGTTAAGTGGTGTCAATAAGATTATCCAACACAAGGATTCAAGCCAGCTGATTACACCACTTTTTTGTGACGCTGTGAACTTCATTCATTAGTGACACAATGTGGTCTTTAACTTTTTTCTAACCAAATCCTATTTCACTTACAATAGAATTTAGTGGAAAGTATAGGTTTGCCAGGCGTGACATATGTCCTAGGGATCTTACTTAATGAATGTTTATGACCACATCAATTGATTTACCTTCCTTACCTAATGATGTACGTCAAATTTGAAAATTACCGTTTAAAGAAAGGTACCTATACTCAAAAACTTATAAGCTTTCATACAGGCCAACCTAAAGAATAGCGAGCACGGAGTGTGAACTCACCAATGATCTTCAACGCATACCTTTATTTGGATTACAGAGCCAGAGGGAACGCCTTGCATGAATTGACGTGCAAATTCTATCCTGATCTCATTTTTAAGTTTTGTTTGGACAGTAAGTAAACAGCACGTTAGGGTGTTTAATTATTATCATCAGTATTTTTCTTATAGATAAATAAGAGGAAGAAGAGTGTGGCGTTGTTCATATAGATGAAATTATTTTGAAAGCTATGAAACTTGAAATCTGATACCCATCATTGTAAGTGGGAATCAGTTTTCAGTTACGTCAAGGCAAAATGTCGTCTTTAATGTGTTTCATTATTATTATTATTATTATTATTATTATGTCAATTTCTTTCGTAAAACAGCATTTTGGTGGGGGCGATACACAGCAGACCCTGTACACCGACGAATGGTATGCGTTCCATGTCATCGGTGAGTTCATACACCCTGGTCACTATTCTTTATACGCTTTACTTTCACAGACTAAATTTCACAGCTGTCAATTAAAGCAGAACTATCAGCTACAGGAAAATGATGAGAGCGCTGACAAATTTCAGACAGCGTAGTACAGTGTAAAGATGTCTTTTCAATGAATCAACTTTCTGAAACTTCCTGTTAATAATATCCAGAATTCAAGATAGTTTCTGTATTTATCACAAATGATGACCACTTGAATAAGATAGAAATTTACAGTCAAAGTTATTATTATTATTAAAGCGTCCCATAGATTATGCAGTAGAAGAAATCCCTTGGTTATTCTGTTACTCCTTGTCCATAATAAGTCTTAATGTATTTGTAAAATCCTCCCCTTTTCTCTTTCTATTCCCCTGTCGATTTGATTTTAATTTGCTAACAATTGTGTAAACACTGGAAAGTCGTGCATCACTCTAGTGCTTTAAGCGAATATTTCATTGTGATATTTTTAATCCTGTTTCAATAGTTAATATTAGCAATGGTAATAATAGGGATAACTCAAATGTAATTACAAAATTTCATGCAGATATGCATAAAGTATATTAATTATTGATACTTTCCTTGTAGATATCATTACTTTCTCCACTACTTTTTATTGGTAATTTGTTTACAAATTAATTATTTAAAAGTATTAAGCACAAATTACACTATCACCAATCTCAGAAACTTCATTAGGTTTACGAACTCTGATATTTGGACCTAGCATATCATGAACCCATTCTTCCCATGGGACAATTATCTGTTTAGGTGGAACGAGTATACGTGCTGGTTTATGTGGATCTTTCGGATACCATATCAATGATTGTGCAGCATTACAATGTGGTGGGAATGTTGCAGCAATTGGCAATTTATATGATTTATCTGGATCCATCATAATAACTCCACTATCCTGTACATCATAAATTTTTCGTACTCGACTACCTAATGGCATAAAAGGATCAACTTTCATGTGTAAATCATACTCCCACCGTATCTTTTTCAGTACAGTAATTTCATCTTTACATGAAAACTTTTTACCATATTTGATAGCTACTAACCAAATTAAAAATTTCTGTTGTCTGTTAATTTCAGTTAAGCGTACACCACCGGAAAAAGGCAGTTCCCAGACGACAGATGGATGAAAATAATCCTTTACGTGCAAATTTAGTGTTAATTTTCTCACAGGACCTTTTTTAATATTATACAAACTTTGATTAACGCTGTAAAATGGATATTGTCGTCCATCACTATCATTTATTAATCTTCTCAGACCACTTTTTAATGGATGAAATTCCCAAAGTGATTTGCCAACTCCGTCATAATCATTAGCTAAATACATGTAGTCGCATGCTTGAACTAGACCGATAGTCCAATCACGATCAGATGTACATGTGGGTATTTCTATTTCAACCTTACAATAAAATGTTTGAGTTTTGTAGTAAAGCATAGAATCAGTCTCCTCGACTTCTGTGCCTGTTGTATCATCATAGTAAGCTCGAATTCCTTTGATGCGAAATTTGTCTATTGTCAATTTGTTCATCTAATGGTCTGAACATAGATTCAATTCTCTCCCTACGACTAGTTTGTACAGAATAAAAGTTAGTTTTTAATAATTATACAGAACAATAAATTCCAGGTAGATTCCATATATCTGAAGATCAGTATGTTTGACTTCAAAATAAACATCCAGTTAACTGATTGGCACTTTAAGGAATCATCAACAGGCTTAAGTATACAGGCACTCTTATTTTACCATTGAGCATTAGCCTGATAATTTTAAATAATTGGATATCGATTTTTCTATGTGCATCAAGGCTCAGAAGAATAAAGTCATTATTGTAAAACAATAACTGTAAACTTACTTGTTGGAACAGCGTTACTCAGAAATTTGTAAGTTACTGGAGATTTTATATTTAAAACAAGCAAGGAATGTGGAAAAAAGCAGTATTTATTGAATACATAGATTTCGGCATGACTCGTCAGCTGAATACTCTAGAAACATTGTTATCTATACAATTTTTCAAAAATGTTAAATACATATAAACATATGAACAGTGTAACAAAAGATATAAATTTCAACAAATATACGCTCTATTAATCGTTAAGTGATAATCTGTTAACGTCACTATTAAGTGAAAAATATTCATCATGAATAAAACTTTCATTTCCCTGGTGTTTCTGGCCAGGAAGTGGTAGAATTTGTTGTAATTGTTGTACTTTCGAACACTGGTCCTGTGGATATAATCTTATTGACTATTACTACCTATAACTAACTCTTTGTCAGTGTATGACTGTCAAGCACATCAAGTGGATATATCTGCGGCAGTTAAACATTGCATCACATTCTCAACTCCAAACTGGTGAAATCTATCTTAACCTGTCTTGTTTTCGAAAATTGATTCTGTGGATATAAATTTCCAATTTGTGACTGTTAAACACGTTCAGCGGATACCTATGACTAATATATATATATATATATAATTGTATTTAGATGCTGAAGTCAGTGAGTTTCTGGTTTACGTGTTATTTTCGGTAATTGTATTTGACAGTGACATTTTTGCTACGGTTGTTGTCCTCGTCTCTGCCTTTCCCGTTGTGATTCTTTTTACTGTTGTTCTGATTGCTGTATTGCTTATTTTCCTGACTCTAAACGGAACAACCCAAAAATTTGCTCCTCTGTAACTTACATCCCTATGTAACAACTCCCTATGATAATGTAACTAATGCCAATGAAGGCCCTGATACAGTGGAAAACGATATTGTTCAGGATAATAACCGCCAGATTCAACTCAAAAGGAAGGAGAGTGACAATTATACAATGCAATGCTCCCACAAACAATGCAGACTTTGAAAAGAAAGAAGATATCTACGGGCAACAATGGACAATACTCAAGTCGGCGACATTAAAATCCTAATGGGAGACATGAACGCCAAACTGGGACCAGGCAACACAGGAAACAGCTCATTATGGGTAGAGAAGCACTTAGAGAGGTGAATGAAAACCGTGAACTCTTTGTTGACTTCTGTACCTTCAATGAACTAGCGATTGATGGCAGCGTATACAGACACGAGGATATCCACAAGGCTACATGGGTGTCACCAGATGGGCGAAGGAAAATCCAAATTGATTTCATCTCAAGGAAGTGAAGACGCAGCTTACTGGACACAAAGTAAGAAGAGGAGCACACATATGCTCAGACCACAATCTTGTGCAAGGAACACTCCAAACCAAATTAAAAACTCTCAAGAAAACGTGAGCTGCAGATAGACTACAAGCCAAGTTCAATACTCAAAAACTGAAGGATCAGGCCACAAAGGAGATTTTCACTGCAAGCATAAGGAAGAAGGCGAAGACACAAATCAACACTGACGAAGAGACCAGCGTTGAAAATCACCGGGAAAACCTGAAAGCGATGTGGAGTCAAACCTGCATGAAAGTCCTAGGCAGAAAGAAGAAACAGGACAAGCAGTGGCTCACTACAGATACATGGAGACTAATAGAAGACAGAAGGACGGTGAAACAAAAGATCATTCAGTGCATCGACGAGCAACAAAAACAGGAGTTGAATGCAAGCTACAATACACTGAAAAAAAGAGTAAAGAAGAGTGCCAGGGAGGACAAAAGGAAATATTATGAAGCCATGTGAAGTGAAGCAGAACAAGCTGCAGGCAAAGGAGACCTCGCCACACTCTACCAAACAACTAGGAACCTATCGGGCAAACGTTCGACACAGATTAAGCCAGTGAAGGATGCGAATCGAGAATCAACCACCAAAGAAGTGGAGCAGAGGAAACACTGGGCTGAACACTTCAAAAGACTTCTACATCGACTACCACCTACAATGCGCCCAACAATACCAACAGCAAAAGCAGAACTACCAGTGAACATCGACCCCTAGACGAAAACAGTAATCCTGGAGGCAATCAAGATGCTTAAAGCTGGAAAAGCAGCAGGTCCAGACGGAATCCCAGCAGAGGCATTGAAAATGGATCCCTAGATATCAGCGAACTTGAGACACCACTACTGGAGAAGGTGTCGGAACAGGGTAAGATACCAGAGGATTCGAAGCAAGACTACTTATATAAAGTGGCAATGAATGGAGATTTATGTCAATCCAAGAACTGGTGCGGCATTATGCTCCTGTCTATCCCAAGCAAAATACTAAGCCGTATCATCCTAGAAGAATAAAATACACCCTGGATGAAAAACTTTGATCGAAACAGGCTGGATTCGGGAGAAACAAGTCATGCATCGCTTAAATCACAACACTACGTATCATCACTGAACAGAGCTTGGAATCGCAGTCAGCTCTCTACCTCAACTTCATCGATTTTGAAAAGGCGTTCGACAGCGTCGATTGAGAGGTGATTTGGCAACTACTTTGCTGCTACGGGGTGCCGCCAACAATTATACATCCCATCCAACAGTTGTACGACAATGCTGCATGCCAAGTAATCGACAGCGGGAAACTCACGAAATCCTTTGAAGTGAAGACGGTAGTAAGAAAAGGCTGTCATCATGGATTGATGTCAGGTTTCTTTATCTTATTATATTAATATATTTGTAAAACATGGTCACTATGGTAGTAGTAAGTAATTCCATATTAGTCTGTTTATTAGATGTGTCACACAGTCAGTGAAACAGTACTAGTATTTACTGGATGACAAAGTTTCGAACGCAATTCATTATTGTTCATAATCATAGCGGTCACTTATAATCATACGACTTCGAAACTTGAGTTTTATAGTTTTCTTTGTCCTCTCCTATTTGTCATCGTCGTTGGGGGTAGTAGAATTTTCCAGATATCTGGTTGGACAGGTGTTGAATCATTCCTATTACACGTATTCTCTTCAGTTGATTCGAACCTCGGAAAAGTTACAGTGGAGAATTCTTAACAATGCTGGCACGAATAAAAGTGGCTGACATTCAATTTAACCACAAACTCAATTAGAAATAAGCTTTGTCGGTGAAGGGATCATTCCTATGGAGCCTTTAAAACAAAACAATTTAGTCTGTCTAATACCCTACCTGCAATGATTGTCAGGTCAAATACATAGGTCAAACTAGTAGAACAGGGGCAGTCAGTCAGACTAACCGAACATAAAAACCAAGCAGCAAAATCTATATTGGTTGACCCGAATAAGATAAGAAATCTAGAGAAAAGTTTAGCTATCGCAAGCACTACATGCAATTACGCACGACCATACAATACACAGGATGGGATAGGATGACAGACTTAAAATCTGATTTCACAGGGTGTATGGAGGGAGAGATTGATAACAGAAGCTTCGTTTATCGAATCAACTGCAAATCAACACGTGTGATAGGAATGATTCAACACCTGTCCAACCAGATATCTGGAAAATTCTACTACCCCCAACGACGATGACAAATAGGAGAGGACAAAGAAAACTATAAAACTCAAGTTTCGAAGTCGTATGATTATAAGTGACCGCTATGATTATGAACAATAATGAATTGCGTTCGAAACTTTGTCATCCAGTAAATACTAGTACTGTTTCACTGACTGTGTGATACATCTAATAAACAGACTAATATGGAATTACTTACTACTACCACAGTGATCAAGTTTTACGCATAAACCCAGGCGATTTGAATTTCTCAATGAATGAAAATCAAAACGATATTGTTTTTACTTACGTTTCGCTATTTAATGCTGACGGTGCTGCTAATAGCTTTATCAAAGCAGTATTATTAAACCAGAAGAATTTACAAAACTCACTCAGCTTATATATATGTGGTGATTGACAATTTCTATCTCTGTATTGTTTAAAATACTTACTGTTGACTGTTGATATGTTTCATATATGAATTGCATTCTAATTCCGCTAAATACAAATTACTGATTGCTGCCCTCTCTGGGTTTTGATTAGATTCCTATAATTCCGTCATCCCGGTATATTAATACTTCAAGTACAATAAATTACTACAAATTGGCGTCGCGATGGAGCTAAGTAACCTGGGAAAATTTCCCATTAATGGGTCTCCGCGGGAGATTGCTGATTATTTGGAATGCTTTGATGCGTGGTGCATTTCCAAGAATGTTCGGGATGATAAAATACCTGCTCATTTCATCACCGCTATTGGTCTTGATGCATATAGCCTGGTGAAGAATCTGGCGTTTCCAGATAAACCCATTTCTATGCCATATGCTAAGCTCCGTGAACTTCTTATAGATCACTTCCATGTAACTACTTTTGAGACCAGAGAGAGGGCTCACTTCAACAAACTGGTACGTTCTCCCAATCAGAAGATTAGAGACTTCATTCTTCAACTTCAAATTCAAGCCTCAAAGTGTAATTTTGGAGATCAGCTGCATACACAACTACGTGATCGTCTAATTGCTGGAATCAACATTCCTAAATTAGAGAAAGAGTTAATTCAGATTCCTTCTTGTACGTTTCAAACTGCTAAAGAGGTATGTATTACATATGAAGATGTCCATAATGAATACTCTGCTCCCACTACGTCAGTATCTGATGTTATGCTTTCTAAAGTCGAAAATACAAGTGGTAATGGAAAGCAATCCAAACTGCCGTCCACAGGTAATAGAATGCAGCGAGAGATCAAAAACATTAAACCGTGTTTATCCTGTGGAAAGTTACATCTACGAAGCACTTGCCGTTTTCGGGGTGCTAAGTGTTATAAATGTGGTAAAGTTGGACACATCAAGACGGTTTGCAGAAGTTCGAATACTTATGTTGCTCAACATTCTTATAATTCTCCCAAGCTGTCTAGTAAAATGGAGTCAATGTGTCTTTCAACTTTTCAAAATACTCAAGCTAATCCAACGAAAACCTCCACTGCAAGTTCAGCAACGCAAGTATCAACTGTATTCAAAAATGAGGTAGCTAAGTTGCAATGTGAACTGTCGAAAGCACGAAAAGACCTGAATGAGATGAGAGAGCAACTGAATAAAATTGAGGAATTACTGCATATGCATAGACTACGTCTGGTGAATCCAGAGCATACAAGTTCTTGTGAAAGTCCTGCAAAACTATTCAAATCTCGAATTCTCAAAAAGCATCTGATGTCCACTACTTCTAATGTACATTATTACAAAGATAATAACTACAGACCTTCTGTTGGAATTATACTACAAAAAATGGGAAATCGAGTGGTGAAGATATTAGACATCAAAGATCACTCAGTTCATAACGGACACCTGGACAAAGTGACAATAAATGAATTTTTTTTTTTTTTTTTTTTTTTTTTTTTTTTTTTTTTTTTTTTTTTTTTTTTTTATAATTCAGAAATAAGTCCAGATAATACTGTTGAAAATAATATCACAGAATCAGTTAGGTCGAAGCTACTTGCAAGCAAACCGAGACATCGTTATAAATACGCGAGGAGATATTCGAGGTGTGGCGGATGTGGTGATTGACAATTTCTATCTCTGTATTGTTTAAAATACTTACTGTTGACTGTTGATATGTTTCATATATGAATTGCATTCTAATTCCGCTAAATAAAAATTACTGATTGCTGCCCTCTCTGGGTTTTGATTAGATTCCTATAATTCCGTCATCCCGGTATATTAATATTTCAATTACAATAAATTACTACAATATAACAAAGAGCTAAGTGGTGGGTGAGAAAATAGACTACTTAGGTCAAGTTACAAGGAGGACATATTGAAAGTCAAAATAACAATGAAGATCAATCACTAGATCAAATAATAGAGGTAATAGTACATCTGTTATGATATCAAAACAAGGTTTACTAACTTGATCATCGTTCGTCAGTCTGGAGTCGCTTTTCGTTGTCAAGTTGGCCAATTGGTAAAGATAACAAAATCAAGTGTAGATTGTTGGATTTGATCATTGTGTAAAATTGTAAAAACAGCGTGATTTTATATAATGATATTGCTTTTGACATTCGGGTTGATTTTGTCGCTTTATGGGGGATGGCGGGGTGTTGTAATCAAGTCAGATTCTCTTTTAGTCCGTCATTCCTATTCAGTTCAGACAATTTGGATTCCACTTGATATGAAGTGCTTCTCATGATATGAGACGTTCTTTGTGATTTCTGGATTATTTCAATATTATCAAAATCAATTTTGTGGCCTGATTCTGTAGCGTAGTGTGTAGACGACCTATGGCTGATGATTTTTCAAGTTTTTCTAGTTCAACCGGATTTATTTCTCGGTGGTCTACGGTGTTCATTTCTTCTGATTTTGATTTCTCTCTGGCGATGTGTTTGTCCGGTGTATATCGCATCACATTCCAAGCATTTTATTTTATAGACACATTTAGGCAGAGAATCTTAGTGGATTTTGTCTTTTATGTGGACAAGGTTGTTTCGCAGTGTGTCTGATGTTTTGAAGGAAACTCTAATGTCGAGCTGACTGAGTACTCTTCTGATATCGTCTGACGTCTCTGATCTATGTGGAACGACCACTGTTGAGGTCCATGTTTTCGACCATGCTTAAAGTCAGTGTTGATTTTGTTGATGAAGTTCCCTGAGTAGTTTTTTTGCTTGAGGAGAGTTTCAGTAATGTTTGATATTTCTTCTTCTTTCTCATACGTTAACATCAGAGAGTGTGCTCGTCTAAGAAGACTTAAAACAACTGAAATCTTTGCGCTGATGGGGTGTGATAATCTGAAGTCTAAATATTCATTGCAGTAGGTTTTCTTCCTGAATATGGATAAACTTAAATGTCCGTTTTCCTTTCTCTTAACTAGGCAGTCTGGAAATGGTATTTCATCGACGTCTGATTCTGCTTCCGAAGTAAACTGGATTCTGGGAGATACACAGTTTAATTTTCCTAGGAATGAACTGTGTAGATCTCGTTTTAGTACTACAAAAGTATCATCCACATATCTTGACCATATTTTAGAAGTGAGTATGCTCGAAAAGATGTTATTTTCGAATCTATTCATGAAAAAGTCGGCGACTATTGGAAAGACTGGTGAACCCATAGCAACACCAATTGTCTGTCTACATAAACTCCGTTTAAATGTAAAATAATTACTTTCTAGACAGAATTTTAAGCTCTTAATTATTTCACTGGTGTCAAGTGAACATCTCTTTAATAGCGTTGTATCTGATTCTAGTACACTGGAAATTATATCAAGACTTTCAGTAATAGGGGTGGATACTAGTATACAATGAGTTAATATCATAGCTTACCATAATGTCTTCTTTATCAATTTCTCAGTGTTCTATTTGGGATTTGAAATCATATGAATTTCTTGCAATATTTTGAGTGTCATTTTGTAGTGGTTGTAGTATCGAGAGTAAGTATTTAGAAAGGTTGTATGTCAGTGAGTTGGTGAAATCTATTACTGGTCTTAATGGAACTGTGGGTTTATGTATCTTTGGTTGACCGTAGAATCTTGAAGGTACATACGATTTTGGTTTTAGTGTTAACCAGAGAGAATTTCCAATTTTGGGTTTCATTTTTTGAAGGAGTCTGTTCGTATTTAGTTTCATTTTGTTGAATTTGGCGGATTTCTTCTTCTTCTCTTCAGTGAGTAAGTACGGTCCTTCAGATAAGTGCTCAATCGCCTTATTCTTTTCATAATCCGTTCTGTTCATTATCATCGCAGTGACGTTTCCCTTGTCGGCTTTCGTTAGTCATAACGATGCTTTTGTCTTTCTTCAAATTTCTTAAGGCTTCATATTTTTGTTTGGTGAGATTAGATGGTATGTTTCGTTGTGTTGTTAATATATGTGACATCTTTCGACGAGCAGATTGTGATTCTTCATTGGTGAGTTGTTGCAGAGCAGGTTCAATCATACGTGCTATTTCCTGGCTTTCTAGTTATATTGAAATTCACACCTTTCTGTAGTAATGAGATTTCATTTTCGGTTAGTATCTTGTCTGACATGTTATATATGGCTCTAATATTCTTCATATCATTTGTTGAGGTTTTCTTTGGTTGTTTCATTTCTTCCAGTTTCAAGAATTTTTTGTATATGTCTTCTTTCGGCGACATTATGAAGATGAGATTCTCGTTCATTAAACAATTTTTGAAAGGATTCATAGATATGGCTTGTAACAAGTATTGTTAAACAGTCGTCTATATTTTGATTCTCGTTCAATAAGATTCAAGTTTGATGTCGGTTAATAGATAGGTTAATAGTAATCATAAACTGTTTTTGAACACACACGGGGTAGGGGGATTGAGTTTATGAATAGCTGTGGTCTCAGTATATTTTCCTATGCGCCCTTCACCATTCTCATAGATGACCTTAAAGGCTGAGTTAATATCAATCGTATGGTTCATCTCGATGAGGTGTTTAGCTATAGACGAAGTTGATAGTCTGCCTGCCACCTGCGTCTATTGGTCTACCACAATTCATTCTTCTTTCTAACCATGTCGCGATGTGTTCTCACCCTAATATGCAAAGCACCATTGCTCCTTCCTATGTATGTGTGTCCACACACACACACACGAAAATCGATAAGTAGTATGGGATGTGACATAATCACTTGTCCACTTTTGAGGTTTGCAGTGGAGCATATTTTAGGCTTTTTCGAAAATTACAAGCCGGGCTTCATAATAGGTTCTACGGATGACCGAATTCATTCTTTGTATCAAAATCCTACTGTTAATTTCCCAGTTATTTGGTATGCTAATTTGATGAAGACATTTATCTTAGAGACGATATAGATTGCAAGTTTAAAGACTAATTGAATTCTACACCTGTTTAAAAACGTTAAAGGCTATCCCGTTTTCAACAAGAGTATCCATCAATATCTCATTCTCTTTGTCTGTAACATCAGCAGTGAAAATACGTTGAATCCCCCTAAATAGACACTTCACCAAGCCAAGTCTGCAGAGGTCTTTGGAAACACCCTCAAACACTGTTTATGCTCTTTCACTCTTAAATTTACCTGTCTGGAAGTTTCTCCTAAATATACGGCGTTACAATCCCCACAATTCATCTGGTATACGCAAGTCTGCTGGTTTTCTTGTTCTATTTTATCCTTAACCTTTACCAGTAATGGGCGTAAGGTGTTAGTTGCACGAAAATACACTCTTATATTATGGTCGTTAAAGATTCGCTTTATTTCATCGGATGTTTCTTTGCTGCAAGGAACCACCGCTGTACTAACCCACTTCTTAGCAGCAGGTTTCGATTCATCCTTATCTTCACATTTTAAATATCTTTTTATGAAGTCTTTAGGATAATTATTTGATTCAAGAGTAGATTGAACCAATTTTAGTTCATTGTTAATATCTTCCTCCTCAGTAACTAGACGTTTGGCTCTGTTGATCAGATTCTTGGCCAGAGAATAGTAGTCTAGGTATCTATTCGAATTTGTCAGCTTTCTGAAAATGTTTATTTTAAATTTTCCATCTGATTTTCTTTTCACTAAACAGTCCAGGAACGCCAACTCATTCTCATCGGATTCAACCTCCTTGGAAAACTTGATAGTTTCTGACATATTGTTTATTAAGTGAAAAAGTTCATTTAACAAACTACGTTTGATTATGACGAAGGTATTATCTACGTATCTTAACCACATCTTTGGGGGACTAGGGCATCTCATAATTTCATTTGTTTCTAATGAGTGCATAAACAGATTGGCGACTAGCGGAGATATTGGTGATCCCATAGCAATGCCTCCTGTTCGATGGTAAAGAACCCCTCTAAGTGCAAATAACGCGGATCGAAGACACATTTCTAATACCTTCATAATTTCGTCGGGATTTAAAGGACAACGACCACTGAGTTCTTCGTCAGCACAAAGTAAATTATAAATAATACTTAAAGAATCATTAACGGGAACATTCGTGAATAATGAATAAACATCGAAACTTGCCATTATTTCATCTTCTTCAATATTAGTCAAGTTTATTTTTCTCTTAAATTCATATGAATTCTTCACTCCATGCCCGGGTAAAGAGGAAGGGTTAGGAGTGAGTGTGGCTAGCGACCCTGGTCCACAAAACCAGTCAAACTGCGACAGAAACTTCAATGCACAAGAAATATGTTAAAAAAGTACAAAAAATATATATAAAAAAAACGTATTCTTCGCTGGAATCGGAGAGGCGAAATGACGCTGTGGGCTGGTGATGATAGCCTTTTGGAAGCCAGCCAGTCAGCTGAGTCAGTAATAAGACGGGTAAAAAGGGAAGGTGTTGGACATGAGGCGGCTAGCAACCCCCACCCTGTAAAAATTAACACCACTGCTACCGAAACTTCAAAGATGAGCCTTGAATCTCTGTGTTCCACAAGAAAGAAGAGAAGAAAGGCGCGTGCAAATATTTCTAAGCAAAATGAGGTGTTCTCCAGTTGCCCACTGATCATCTGCAGAAGCCTTAAAATACAAGATACTGCATCTGACCATTTCTACTATGTGCATATATCAGTTCACATGTCGCTGTGGAGCCAGCCAGGTACATCGGTCGTTCAACGTGCATCCTGTCCAAGAGGATTCAAGAACACTATCCAGCCAGCATGGTTAAGAAAAGCAATGGTGGTGGTGCTATAAGAAGTGTGATAGTTGAACACCTGGTTAACACTGATCATTCCATCTCAATAAACGCCTCCTGCTTCAAAGTAATCTACAGAGTCAAGAATAACCTACCAAAGGCAATACGGTTTAGTCTTCTTTAAATTGCTGAGGCTTTGTCCATTCACACAGAAAAACCGGAGCTCTGTGCATGCAAAAGAGAACTACTCAACTACTTCTACTATCATGGTTACAACTTAGTTGATTTTTGATGAATTAATTTTGTTGGTTTGCTTGACCGTTTCTTTAATTGCTTATAATTCTTGTATATTCATCTAGAACTCTTACGAAATTTCGTATTCTCCACTTTCTTTCTGTGTGCACATCCAGAGTACAACTCAATCATCAAACTATTCATATTATTACGTAACTCCTTCTTAACAATCGTTTGTGACAACTCATCACCTTTGTTACCACCCTGGTTTCACACTAACATACAATTTTCTTGACCATTTTTGTATTACGTATCTCCACCCAAAACTTAATAACTCTCACCTGCTGAGTTAAAATAACTATAACCAATTGTATCTTTGTTTGAAAACCCTAATGTGTACACACACGGGCACAAAATAACCCATATATAAATGCGATTGTACAGCTAAGAAAATGAATTCGCTGAACTACGTGTTTTATTTGCATTAATGTCTGGATGGGGATTATTCATGAATTAAAATGAACCTTAGTCCCGAAATTGGATTGCCAAGGTAGGTGGTTCATAGTGATTATAAGTAATTTTTAAACACACATGTTTAAAGAGCACATACTGAAGAGGCCGTCGTGAGCATCACAGGCGATTCCCTCGAGTGGAATCCAAATTGGAAACGACCACAGTCATTTGTCCAAGAGTGAAATGAAAAAGAGATCTTGAGAGGAGGAGATGAGGTGTTATGGGCAATCGTAGGTCCAAGCAGAAGAGGACAGCAGAAGTAGAAGAAAATGGAGATGTGTTATCGAGGCCCTATGTTCCACTGGAAACCCAAGGAAATAATAATAATCTAAATTAATCAGATATTAACTAAATCAAATTCTGATCCACTTGTGGGTGTTTTAGGTGTTTTTAAGTTTTGTTTCAACAAGTAGGCATCTAGTCAGGTTCGGACAATATCTTTTTGCACTCCTTCTCGTACTGTAACTTGCACATCCCCAGGGTCTGTGGTTTAGCCACACTGACAAGAGAATTTCCCGAAAAATCTTTTCACCAATAAGTCCTAACGTTTGCTCTGCCTAAATGTATTGCTTATCAGATCACATTTCTAAATAACTGTTCCTTTCTGATCCACGTCTTTATATGAGCACTTGCAAGTTAAGTGATGTATTGACTTTGTCTTCACCTGAGCACGTCGTGTTTATTAAGGCAGGTATAGGGTAACATATATCGACGGCATAATCTCTCTGTTTTCGACAGAGAACTTTACACGGATGTGCAAAAGTTCAAGTCGTTACACTCCCTCCACGGAGCACACAGAGAAAGAGAACAAAGTAAAAGAAATGCTTAATAGAGGTAGTAAACAGAGGTGTGAGACAAAGGAATAGTAATAACGAAGAACAATATAGTTTCATTGGAAATCATAAGTCACAAGGAGTGGATGCATCTGCACCAGCCATTGAGAACAACCAGTCAAGAAGTCTACACCTTCTTGTGGGGCTTAAACTAACTGTTGTGAATTTCATTGACTGGTGCCATGTTTTGCTTTGACTGCCGCTAGCTCTTTTCCAGCCTAACCAATTCTATGTCAGCTAACATTGCCCATTGTCGAAGAAGGCGATGACTAGGCATTCATTCGTAACACATGTCCTAACCATCTCAGTCGATGTAATTTCACCTCTTCCTTACCCAGCACTCGACGCCTAACCTCAATATTGCTCACCTTATTATGCCAATTCACACAGGAGATAGAGCGCAGGCACATATGATTAAAGACAGCTGGTCTTTTCATGTCTTCCAATCTCAGTGGCCAAGTTTCACAACCATGAAGGAGGACGGAGCAGACTGATGAGCAGTACACACGCCCTTTGGTCGACAGACAGTCAGCCGGATATCACGTCTACTTAGTCAGAGACGGCATAAAGTGGAGAGTGTATGCGAAACTAGCCCTCTGTATCCGTGCTGAGATTTCGTCAGAGATCAACCTGTTGGCGTTGGCTGAGGGTACTTCCCAAATAAGTGAAGTGGTCAACGTGCTCTACCACTTCATAATAATCAATCCTTTATAGGTCTAGACATTAACTGAGATCAATCCAACCATTCCTTACTGCTAGAAAAAGTTGAACTTTCAAAGAATTTCTTGGTGGAATTTCCAGGAGTTTTTACGTTTTTTTAATTACCATTATTATCACTATTATTACTTCATTAGAGCGCATTGGACAGTCAGCTGACCAATTACACTGTTCAAGGAACGCACAACAATGGACATTGTATGTGATATGATGGCGCACATTGCTGTTTATTCCCTATTTGCATTCACATAACCTAAAGTTGTGAAAAGCCTCATTATGTTCCTAAAAAATGACATCTCGTTAATTCGAAAATTTACACTGAATAATCTTTAGGCTAAACTTGACCGATTCAACTTTGTATGATCAAGAAAAGAACTGCTAACCTACTAAACTCTACTTAACAGTAGGATAATCAGCTCATGCAGTACAACAACAGTTTAAAAAAAGTAAGCAATTTTGGTTTTGTACACAGGCTGTACAGAAGAGTCACAACTCAAAAGATGAAGTAGTGCCAAAAGTGGGTGAGTGAGTTCAAACAAAATTTCAAAGGTTCAGTGTACACTACAGGTTATCCACCCCCCCCCCACCTTAGTAGGAAACCGGAAAGCTTCGGTATACAAAAGTAGCGAGGCTTTGTACAATGACAGTGAATGAACAAGGAATTTTGAAGATAGGGAAACAAATTATAGCGAAAGGAAAGAAAAAAAGTTAGGGCAATTTAGAAGCACTATATACATGATTAGTGGAGTAAGACGGAAAATAAGAAGAAATGACGCTGGTGCCTTGGTGCGATTGCTAGCTTCTGAGTTGTTTGGTTCTATTTTACCTTTTTTATTGTTTTTTTACATCGTTTATTTTTATTCATTTTTTTAGTATTTATTTTTTTATTGTATTGTATTTATTTTTTTTAACTGTGTACTGTTACAAGCTTACTTATATGGAGGTCTGATGGTATACCTCCGTTGCCGAGGTTTTCATAGCGAAAACGTGACTCATTATGTCGAATGTCCGATGTGAATTGCATCCTGAGTAAAACTCACTATTATTATTACAACTGTTTGTGACAACTCATCATTTTTTTTTACTACCTTAGTTTCATTAGCACTTAATTTTCTTGACCTGTATTACCAACCTTCACTTGTTTAGTTAAAAGTAACCTTAACCAATTGTAACTTTGTTTGACAAACTTAATGTACACATACATACAAAACAATGCATATATATTTGCGATTGTACAGCTAAGAAAATGAATTCGCCGAAAAGAGACTCTTCGCTGATCTACGTGTTTTGTTTTCATTAATGCCTGGATGGGGATTATCCATGAATTGTGAGATATAGTCTAGGTGACGCAATTTGCGAGGAGAATGTAATCTATCCGTAGTAGTGTGGAGGGTGTACGTCAATGGCTTATCGTCGGTGAACACAGTAAATTGTCGGCCTTCCACAAAGTGACGAAAGTGTTTGTCAGCAGCATAAACCGTGAGAAGTTCTCTACCAAAGGTGTTGTATCTAGATTCGCATGCAGTAGGTTACGGCAAAAGAAAGCAATCGGTAACCACGCGTTGGACATACGCTGTTGTAGGACATCTCCACTCGCAGTGTTAGAGGCATCTACTGAAATGCTAAGCGGTAGCTGGACATCTAGGTGGACTAACATTGTGGCTTCAACAATAGCCTTCTTGATAGTTGCAAAAGCTGTCAAGGCTTCCTCAGTGAACACGAAGGACTTGCATTTCCCTTTCAGCATATCGGTCAAGAGGGTCAAGGTGTGTGCGCACTGGGGATAAAGCGACGGTAGTAGCTAACCATTCCATGAAAAGTGAGTAATGCCTTGAGAGATGTGGGTAGAGGAGAGCTTTGGATAGTCTCTACCCGTTCAGGTAACGGATAAATCCCATCCTTATCTATCCTGCATCCCAAGAAATTCAAAGAAGTGACCCCTATCTGACACTTTGCTAAGTTGACTGTGAGGGAGTGTATTGTAAGCCTTTGGAAAACAGTCTGCAAGTGAAGTCGATGTTCCCTCATCCGGACTAGCTAACAAAATATCATCCAATTAGACAAAGGCTAAATCTAGACAGCGCAAAACATCATGGATAAAGCGCTGGAAAGTTTGTGCAGCGTTCCGAAGGCCGAAAGGCATTCAAAGAAATTCGAAAAGGCCAAACGGCCTAATCCCGGCGGTCTTAGGAGGAATATCATCAGGGTGAACGGGAATCTGATAGCAAGCTCGTGTTAGATCCACTTTGCTAAATACTGTAGTTCCCTTGAGTGACGATGTCAAGTCGTGTATGTGAGGGACGGGGTAGCGATCTGGAACGGTTTGTGCACGTAACCTGCGATAATCACCACAAGGTCGTCAATCTAACCCATTATTCTTGGGTACCACATACAAAAGTGAGGACCACGGGCTGTTTGATGGCCAGATTATTCCCATTTCCAACATATTTTCGAACTCAGCTTTAACGGCCTGCAGTTTTTCTGGGAACAAACGTTGAGGCCTTGCAAAGACTGACAGGCCAGTCGTAACAATATGATGCGTGACGTTGAAAGTCACACATGGCAGTCCACAGCCTCGCTTAAACAGGTCAGGAAAAGATTAAAGTGCATGGGAACATAGGCCAGCTGAAGTAGGTGTAGCATATACCGGGCTAAGGGCTGGGCCCTGTGTGGCGATACCGTTGACGGAAAGGTTTGCGGCTGAATCTCTTAACTTGCGATTACCAGTATCCACCAGTAATTGATAGTGCTGCAATAGATTCATACCAGTTATACCTGCGGTCACATCTGCAACTAGGAAGACCCAATAGAATGAGCGGCGCAAGCCAATATTCAGATCTATAAAACGCCTGCAAAACGTAGCGATCTGCGAACCATTTGCGACACGTAGTTGTAAAGACATTGGCCACCTGCGCTCCTCTACTGTGGGTGGGATTACATTGACCTCCGCTCCGGTATTAATGAGGAGGCGTATCCCAGTGTTACGGTCTGTAACATAGAAGAGGCGACATGGAAGTGGTTCACCAGTGACTTTCGTAGCCATCACGTGCTGGCTCACAAGTTTCCCACTTGCAAGTTGTTGAACGTGCAGGGCGTGGTGCATTTGCGAGCTTTTGCATTATAGCGTTTATGGTACCAACAGACACCTTGTTGGGAGTCTTCTGTGGAAGAGTTGGTTCGCCTGCGCGAATTAGACTCACTTCGCAGTCGAAACGTGCCGCTTTGGCAGCAACCCCTAAACTTGAGTTCGAGTCTAGGCCTACAAATTTCCTGGTACATTTGTCGTAAGTCAAAACCATGGGAGTCATTTTGGGTGTTGTTCTCCTGACAGGGGACGTTTGATGGCAGGACTGCAGTGATAGATGTGGACAGCCTCGTAGCCTTTACGGCTCTATCATCTGCCCCGGTTAGTTCGGTTATTGACGACTTATAAAAGGGAGCAAGTATTTATTTATTTTTATTTTTGATTACAGCTTGATTCCACACCGTATTTTTGGTACAAGTATGGAATTTTCAGCATGGATATCGGTAGCCCAAATTTTTCAGGCCGAACATAGATATCAGGCGTGCGTCGGCAGGAGATCGAACCTCAGACCATGTGCATGGTCGGCGAGAGTCCTAACCACTGTGCCACCAACGTGTACTTTGCACCGTCTGTGGAATTCGCTGAAGCCACAGCTATTTCATGAAGGCCTCGTTAATCTTAAAGTCGGCCACCAGTTGTTTCATTTGACGGAGTAGTTGCGAGGGTGTACGGTCCCCCAATCGCACCTCTCGAAACAGCTCGTGTACCTTCTGTTTATCTATCAGGGACAGGCGCTTAATGGAGAAAGGCTTCAAGGCGCTCATACAGGTTTGAGACAGGGTCGTCCAGGACATTGACGTCTTCCATTACGTTATCTGGAAGGCTGACTATGACCAGGTTGGCTTTGGTCTCCTGAACCTGAATGCGTCGAAGAGCGAACTGGGCTTCGACGTGAGTAAACCACGCTGTAGGCCGACTGGCCTAGAAGCTAGGCAGTTGAAGGGTAGGAAAAGTAGGTAAGATTAGGTATACAAACGATATAAAACAAAATAACACCAATACAAAAGCAATGGTAAAACTGGGCGAGATAACAGAAAATAAATATATGTATATATAAAACGATACACCAAGTAATATAAAATCGGAGAAAAAAAACTCAGGACCCAAATGATGTGGAGAAGTCGGTGTGGGGCTCACCAATTGTAAGCGTGTGGTTTTTATCCTAAGGTGAGTTTGCCTGTGCACACTTACAAAAAGACTAACTTCTTTTATCTAGGTCTTAATCAGTACTCTGCCTATCCTGCAAGTACTGAGGGATGAGTGAAAAGCAGAAATAAAAAGGATTCGCAACGTGCCTGTAACAACAAGTATATTTACAACGAATGTGATAGAATTTAATTTTAATATAGTCCTGCCTACATATCCCCGTCTTCTTCATTATCTCAACTGCCATCGATCAATTCTAATTACCTACCTTCCATTGTAATAAAAGTTTTTGTATTTCGCAATGAATGAAAAACAAAACGATATTGTTTTTACTGACCTTTCCCTATTTAATGCTCACCACTTGACTCTTTGTTATATATATCCTGAGATTTTGTAAGTTCTGGTGTAATAATACAATGACAAAGCTATTAACATTAAATAGCGGAACGTCAGGAAAAACAATATTGCTTTGTTTTTTTTTCATTCAGTGGGAAATACAAAAACCTTTATTAAAATGTATATCATATATCCAGTGCCCAAATATTTTCAAACAGTTAAAAGGGAACGTCGTTTGGACAAATAAAATTGCATACCTTCTAGTTCAAAATTTCGCAGGAAAGACCTATTTTCTCCCTACGTTACCTTGGCCGACCTCTGGTAATGTTGGCATTGGAGCAATCCTCTCACAATACGTCTCGAGTCTACTAAGCTAACTGCGGATTTGGACCTTGTAATAAACTCAAGCAAAAAATTCAAACACAATCTTCCAGTAACCTAACGGATTTCGCATTTTTCATTTCTATTCGAATTTAAGATATTAAGCTACCACACTCTAGGGTCCGCCACAAATATCAGACAGTGGACTTTGAAAATTAGGCGCCGGTGTCCTTCAATAATCAACTTTCTCACGAAGAGTGATGAGCTTGCTGCATCGATCTACACAATCAGCGAAACCTTTGTAATTAATCCGGAAATGTGATGCACAATATATTGCCAAAGATGATATTCGCGATATCAGTCGTTCTCAAATGAGTTCCAGTGTGCTGATACCGAGTTCGTCTTCAAGAAAAGTGACTTTCATGCGCTAATTTTTCCTTTCATTCCATGTGTAAAATGTGACCTCAGCTTGTATATCTTCATCAGACACAGTTCGCTCCGCCCACCACTCTCAGATGACTGGCTAAACAACTCCTCAGGAACATTCACTTCATCTCTATCACCACTCTACCTACACACTATGCATCACCTCCGACCAAGAATCAGTTTGACGGCCTGACTTGTGATGCATATCTCCTCAGCTCATGTCCAGTTCATCTGCATTTCATTTTGCTTTTCTGTTGGTTCGGCGATAAGTTTTTGACTGATTAACTATACTTTAATTGTTCCTTACTGGTAATTTGTTCTGTCTAATAATCTGGTGTTTAGCTTGTAGGAAATGCTTCCGGAGGCTTTCAAAAACTCCTAACCGTACAGGAACACTAACACAGTATTTGTATCGGTAATTCTGAATTCCTTCCTTTCATTTCGGCCTTCATATGCCTGCACTAACTCCTGGATTCTGACTGCCTCTCTTTCTCTCTCTCTCTCTTACTCCCTATGTTCTACCTTACTTCAACATCTCATGTAGTCACCTGTAGTTGAAACGATGTTACGTAAGTAAGCAACTGGAAGACACAAATTAGTCTAATTTTCTCATACTGGTCATGATTGGTGTTTGTCGGATAACTTCACCATATCTGTCAATTGGGACACACAGACTTCATGAGAGTTTATGTATCAGTAAAATCATTAGCATGCGTCAATGTCCAGGTCCAACTACACTGGACCTCACGCTGTTCTTAGAAGACCTTCAGCAACAATGTGAAATAACCAACGCGAAAAACCAGAACACAGATTGGTGGCTGGAGAATCCTTTATTTGTGCACCAATATAGAACCAACCATAAGGTTATTATACACAAACTCTAAGAATAAATGTTATAAGAATAAATGTCATAACAATTGATCACAATAATAATTCTGATACCACTTCTCCGTCTTCTAACGAACAGCGAACTATGGAACGAAGACCGAAGCATTATCGCTGACTCCCGCCAATATATGTTGTCGGGTTTGAGCAAACAACCATGAATTGATCGTTCATTGACACTCCCCGACAGAAAAAAGGACACATTCCCTTTTTCCATCCCGACCAATACACGTTTACTTGCGTGCCAATGCGGGAACCTGCGCCACACGGACAAAGCTGAAATGGAAGACAAACAGCAAAGCCAACACACCACAGGCATACCCACAGCAAAATCTCACTCGTTGACGGCGACCTACGCCTTCCAGTTAAAGGCATCCTTTTGACATCTTGCAATACAACCGCCACAATATCACTTTATTTTCATTTTTGTTTCTGGCTAAGCCATAGCGACCGACGTACATTTGAATAAACTGCAGTTTGAACAAAGAAAGAATAAACAACACTGGTGCAGAATAAACATACATCCATTTTATGTTTTATTGGCGGTTCTCATCAGCTGCATGCAACCTATTATCCTCACTCAATATATAAAAGTCAGTCAGCGTTAAATTTAACACACTTTCGTCATTATCAGTAAGCACATAAAAAGATTGTCATGGCGAGGTGAAACATCAGGATGATAAGGTAGGTAGGTAGCTGATGTCTAAGTACATATGTATCTTGTTTGAGGGAAGTTTCTAGAAAAATCATTGACAAATTTGTTGTTAGGGTGGTAACAAATGTAAATTAGTAACAGCTATATAGTTAGATAATAGAAGACCGAAATTCGGTATGCAAGAGATCAGATTAAAAAGAAGATGATGATGATATAATATGGTGAGTAGAACTCAAATAAGTGAAGTGACGAACACGCTCTACTACCTCACTCGTGTCTATCTTTATTTATTTTTTGGTTACAGCTTGATTCCACACCGTATGGTACACGTGTGGAATTTTCAGCGTGGATATCGGTAGCCCAAAATTCGCAGGCCAACCATAGATATCAGGTGTGCGTCGGCGTGGGCTCGAACCCCGGACCATGTGCATGGTCGGCGAGAGTCCTAACCACTGTGCCACCGACGCACTAAGAGTAGTTGATGTAGTCCAGTGGATTACAGTCTTTTGGCATCCATCATCTTACATTTGACAGCAACAAGAGAGAAGATTATAGTAGTAATAGTATTAATATATTAACTATCCTTACAACTTCTCCTAACTAGTCATACTTTATCTAACAATACTCCTTGAGGAAGTTAGTGGCTTAGTATGCCAAATGCATTTATAAGCTTTCTGTCGGTGAAACGAATACCAAATCTTGATCATTAATAAAAGGTAGACAGTTTTGACCTCAGAGACAAACAAATATTCTTGTTTCATCATTCTTTCAATGTATCGGTTACAACTCATAAATACCATGAGCAATAACTTAAACTTTTGTCTCCGATTACTAAAGATATGCCTAAAGATATACAAACTTAATCATATTCTCTTAAAAGTGAATGAATAGCTGATGATTGGAAGTTATTCCTACTCTGTGTAATCCGCAGTTTGTTCATTATGAAGAAAAATCAGTTTATGCTTCAAAACACTGATATATTTAGAATTTGACGAAATTATACATTTCAACCCATGATTACTTAAACTTTTATGAATTTCACCACTGAAAGGTATGAACGATCTACGAGTAACTGTAGGGAATTAGAAAATGCTTCCAAATACAAACAGTAAATTTCTTAAGAAATAAAGAGTAATTCAGGTGAGATGAGCTGAGAACAGGACTATAGGAAATGTGTAGTGTATTCTACAAACCCTACTAAATTGTTTACGATTCATAATCTGGAATACTTTGTCGTTTCCAAAGCAAGTAGAATGTAGAGAACTTTCAACGAAGGTTAGAGGTGAAATTTCACTATAGTTCCCTTTGGAAATGAAAATTATTCAGATCACAATATGTGATCTGACTGATAACATAATGATAGTCAAGGGAGCAAGCGTAAATGCATAATGCTACTATATACCATTAATTGGACTGAGATAAGTAGTTGAATATCACTTACATCAACCAATAGTGCTTGCTTGCTAGCCATATCGAAGTGATCTAAACACAGGATGACTGTTTCTCTCGTTTGAAACCGAGCACATCAGCGGTGTACCTGGTATAACTTAACTCAGAAAGCCATTTCAACCGAAACGATGATATACTAACAGTGTATTAATTAATGAACGAGAACAATATGAAGATTAGGTCTGCTCCACTCACGTGCGTTTTCTTAAGTAAACTTATATTCTTAAACCTTGCATTTCAACGCTTTTAGAGAAATCATTCGGGAAGCCTACGCTTTACCAGAGTATTTAAAGCAGTCACTGACTTTGCCGATATTCTTTTTGGTGCAATCATGTCGAAAAAGTATATATGTCCAAACCAAGTTCACTTTTAACGGTTTGAAAAATTCGGGGATTGGGTATATGATATTCAATATAATAAAGGTATTTTTGTGTTTCCCAATGAATGAAAAACAAAACAATATTGTTTTTACTGACCTTTCGCTATTTATTGCTAATAGCTTTATCAAAGTATTATTAAACCGGAATTTACAAAATCTCAGCATATATATAACAAAGAGTTAGGGGTGAGAAAAATAGACTTAGTTCAACTTAAAACGATATATCGAAAGTCAAAATAACAATGAAGATCACTAAAACCAAATATCGAAGGTAATAGTATATCTGTTATTATATCGAAACAAAGTTTACTAACTTGATATAATTACTTTCTAGACAGAAATTTAAGCTGGTGTGTCCACTGGATATCTTTGTGATAGCGTAGTATCTGATTCTAGTACACTGGAAATGATATCAAGACTTTCAGTAATAGGGGTGGATACTAGTATACAATGAGTTAATATCATAGCTTACCATAATGTCTTCTTTATCAATTTCTCAGTGTTCTATTTGGGATTTGAAATCATATGAATTTCTTGCAATATTTTGAGTGTCATTTTGTAGTGGTTGTAGTATCGAGAGTAAGTATTTAGAAAGGTTGTATGTCAGTGAGTTGGTGAAATCTATTACTGGTCTTAATGGAACTGTGGGTTTATGTATCTTTGGTTGACCGTAGAATCTTGAAGGTACATACGATTTTGGTTTTAGTGTTAACCAGAGAGAATTTCCAATTTTGGGTTTCATTTTTTGAAGGAGTCTGTTCGTATTTAGTTTCATTTTGTTGAATTTGGCGGATTTCTTCTTCTTCTCTTCAGTGAGTAAGTACGGTCCTTCAGATAAGTGCTCAATCGCCTTATTCTTTTCATAATCCGTTCTGTTCATTATCATCGCAGTGACGTTTCCCTTGTCGGCTTTCGTTAGTCATAACGATGCTTTTGTCTTTCTTCAAATTTCTTAAGGCTTCATATTTTTGTTTGGTGAGATTAGATGGTATGTTTCGTTGTGTTGTTAATATATGTGACATCTTTCGACGAGCAGATTGTGATTCTTCATTGGTGAGTTGTTGCAGAGCAGGTTCAATCATACGTGCTATTTCCTGGCTTTCTAGTTATATTGAAATTCACACCTTTCTGTAGTAATGAGATTTCATTTTCGGTTAGTATCTTGTCTGACATGTTATGTATGGCTCTAATATTCTTCATATCATTTGTTGAGGTTTTCTTTGGTTGTTTCATTTCTTCCAGTTTCAAGAATTTTTTTGTATATGTCTTCTTTCGGCGACATTATGAAGATGAGATTCTCGTTCGTTGATCATTCTAATAACCACCTCATATAATGTGAACTATGAGAGCTTATCAGTCGAGTGCCTTTTCTAGTAAGAACTGTATGATTGATATTGTTTAACTTAAGACTGTAAAAGAAACTGACATAAGCTAAACACATTAAATCATTGAGATGTGTGTATACCAAGTTGATATTCGACGATTTATAACTAAGCTGAGAACAAAATTATCCTTTATTATTCGATGGCATGGAGGATTTCATCATGAGCTGACATTAGTTAGAGAACCATTGCAAAACCACCTGGAAGTACTGAGCAACTGTTTCATCTTGGTTTGGGACTCTTCATCAGTACGCACCCACCGTCCCAAACTAGGACGAAACAGCTGCTCAGTACTTCCAGGTGGTTTTCCAATGGTTCTCCAACTAATGTCAGCTCAGGATGAAATCCTCCATGCAATCAAACAAACAAAAATCCCTACAAAACCAATACTATCCTTTATGAAGCTAATGTTCACTCAGATATCAAATACCTATATCTTGTATTGCGACAAATGTAATTGATGAAGAAATCAAGCAAACAAATAACGATTTTATTGAGATCAGAAATGATTGATAAAACTGATAAAATTGATATAAACATTTGACATAAGCATTAATTATGCGTTGCATACATTTATCAAATTATAATGATAGAAGCATTGAGATCAAATAGTGGAGGAGAAGAAGAAGAAGAAAATTACACAAATAAAAATGAACTTTTGTGCGTTTCTACAGAAGGTAGAAAGATGCATTCACATATTTTTAAATAATTAATAAATAATATCTACATATAACATAAAAACATAATGTGTGTATGTGTGTGTGTAGATATAAGCATTAACATCAGAGATGTCGTTAACATTATGGACATCTATTTGTTTCATAGTATTTCCATTTCATATTGAAAATAAGCATATTCTACATTGAAATCATGAACACAGATAACAAAATTGTTTAAATGAAAGTCCATTGAACATTGAACGAGCGAAAACAAAAACAAAACAAAAAAACTACTGAAAATGTTCTGGACACATTGCATATATATTTCAAAGAATAATAAAGAATGCAAAAGAAGACACAAATGACATAACTGAAAGTGTACAATAAAAACCTAAATCTCTAAGAAGAAAAAATCAACATCACAGTTATTCCCCGGCCTTTAAAGCCGCGATAAATTCTTCTAGTTTCTCCTGTATGTGTCTTGTTCGATCTGTTATTGAAATAATAATAATGATAATAATAGGATTAGTGGGCATAGTATAAAGTAGAGAAAATGAATATACGGAATAATAAGTTTCACGTCAATGAAATCCACAACAATTAGTTCATGTCGGCCGTATAGGGAGGTGTAGACTTCCTGATTGTGGTCCTCAGGATGCTAAAAACCTATAACTGCAAACTATTGGTGATACGGCTCAAGACTGTTCTCAGTGGCGCAGATGCATCTACTCTTTGTGATTATTCATGCCGAATAAAACTCTATTGTCTTCCAATATTGCTATTCCTTTTCTCTAACACTTCTGTTTATTATCTCTGTTTTGAATCTCTCTTTATTCTCTTCCCTTGCTTGTGTGCTGCATGGAAGATGACAACTCGAACAGCTGCACATCTGTGCAAAGTTGTTCTGTGTTGAAATCAGCCAGTTAGTCAGTCTAGGGTATAAAACATCGACATTTATAACAATGGGCTATGGACTGGAGTCTTGGCGGGAACACATCCTAAGAATCTGTATGCTACCAAAGTCCGACCGTCTCCATATCAATCGGTAATCACTGAAATTGACTAAATTGTCCTCATTACGTAATATCGATTAAAATGTTATATTCACAACAAAGCATATTACTTTAGTGGAGCAAGTGAGCTAGGAAATGTATACATCGAGACACCAGAAAATGTAATTAGTATATCTTGGCCCTTAAAGAAGCATATCTTCTAATTTAATTATATTTTATACATAAGCGCTAATAGTTTCCATGCCTTTAAAAATAACACGTAGTTATTTTCAGCTAATACATATCCAGGGAAATATATATTTTATTACACTAAACGAATTAATTTTATATAGTATATAAGCCATAAAGTAATTTTTGACCAAAGTTATTTAATAATATTATCTATCCATGATTGCTTATTGCTTTGTCCTTTCACGATAATAAATTGTATCGAAAATTTTCCCAACTATGTGTACTTGTAAATAAGCCAGTTTCTTTAGAATACAATATACTGTGATTACTATTTAACTTCCTACTACTTTCATCATTTGAGCATATGAGTAATAGTAATAAATGAATACAGCAGTCATTCGAACGAATAATCATTGTAAGAGTACAAATTATCATTTATAAAATCTTTGACTGTTGTTCTCAGCCATGTAGGTATGTTTAACCCGCCCGCAGCTGATATACTCGAAATAATGTAGACTCCACAGGTTAGATTATTATTATTATTATTATTTAAACGCAGAAAAAACTTGGTACAATATGGCACCAAGAAAGATGCGCCACACAATTATAATAAAACAACATAGATCAAAAGTAAAAAAATATATAAGTAGAGAACGGATAAAGAACTTCATCTGGATGGAAAACAGTTATACTTAACAAGTTCAAACAGTATTCTTTAACTATCATCGGGAAGGGTAGAAAGAAAGAAACTGCAACACGTTCGCCATTGATTACGATTCTTGGCCATATCCGATAATGTCTCGAGCCATCGATTCCAGCCATCTCCTGGACCCCAACCAGGGAGTCATGACACACCAACCGATGCTAATCTACCACAAAAATCCTTCATCCCACGACGCCACATCATGGACTGACCACCCCTCCGCCTTCTCCATCCCCTCCCAGGGCTAGCTAGCGAACAGAAACCTGTACGGAAGCCTCTGGGATGACATTCACAGCACATGTCCAAGCCACCGGAGCCGGTGTTTCCAGATCACTACACTCAATGAATGGTGATCTCCACTGTGTTCAAACACACCCCACCGAACCTCAGAATTACTCACGCGATGATACCATCGAACGCAACAGTCCTGCGGAGACAGCGATGATCGAACACGCAGTCGCCAAACATCCTCAGCCTACTCGGAGAGGCCAGGTTTCACAGGCGTAGAGCAAGACAGCCCGCACCGAAGCATTATATACCCGACTTTTGACAGCCGGGCTAACGTGGCGACGGCACCAGAGGTGGCTGCTCCAGTTGATGTATGTCACTCTAGTCTTCATTATACAGGTGGAAATCTCATCCATCACCCCTCCGCCAGCACTCACACAACTACCCAGATACACAAACTTATCAACAACTTCAAGCGGTTCACCCGCAAGAGTACAGGCTCCTGCCAATCTGGTAACAGTACTTTGCACTTAGATGGCGCAAAGTACATACCATACTTACAGACACACACACACACACACACACACAGGTAAGAAACTCTTCACAGAGCCAATTATCGATGAGAACGCATTTTGACTTCCCATCATGACATAAATTTTGTAGTGTCACCAAACTAGATTCAATTCTCCTCTCCTTAATTACCTTCATTTGTTTTTACCCTGGTATTCTTTTATTTCCGTTTGCTTTCCCTCTTTGTGCTGCTGTCTGCATAATATGAGTTGTGTCGTTTAAGATAAAACCAATAGATTTTATTCCATATAACACACATCAGATAAACTACATAAGTGATATCTATCTATAATTTATAATTTAAAACAATTAGTCCCTTTTATAAATTTGGATAGTGTTATTATTGAAGATGGAGATTATCTGAAAAATAATGTGATGTTTTTGCGCTATACATTTCGAACATTCTGATCACACATTTTCTGTTCCAAGTCGATATCTATGAAAAAATTAAAGGCAATTAAATTAAACAAAGGGAGAAAAAAGAGGATTTAAGAATTATTAACACAACATTTGGTAATTCAATCAAATAAGTATTACTAAGGCAGGTTTTTGAATACACAGGTGTGGGGGGGGTACTTAAGTTTATAAATAGCTGTTTCACGTCTGAAGGTGAACATTTTCGACAGGTGGATGGTGTTGCTATGGGGAGTCCATTAGGGCCTTTGTTAGAGGACGTTTACATGTCTTATGTTGGGAACTTGTCCCTTGATTTAGTTAATTTCTAAATTGCCCTTCTATAAGAGATACGTAGATGATATCATTTTGATATGTGACGATCATGAAGATGCGAGTCTCCTATTAGATAGACTTAACCCTGTACTGAATCCTATAAGTCTTACATACGAGGAAGAAAGTGGCAAACAGCTTGCATTTTTAGACATACTTCTAAGTCGATGAGATGATGGTTCAATAAGACGATCAATGTACATAAAGCCCACTTGGACAGGGCAATACCTTAATTTTCACAGTTTCAGTCTCTTACGGTATAAGACAGACTTGGTGAAATGTTTATTTAAGAAGATTCAACGTATTTGCACAGTTGATGTTATAGAGAAAGAAAATGAAATATTGATGGATACTCTTGTTGAAAACGGATATCCTATAAAATTCTTAAACAGGTGTAAAAGTCAATTAGTCTTTAAACCTACAATCTATACCGCCCCTAAGAAAAATATCTGTCGAAAATGTTCACCTTCAAACGTGAAACAGCTATTTATAAACTTAAGTACCCCCCCCACCTGTGTATTCAAAAACAGTTTATTATTACTCTTAACCTGCCTTAGTAATACTTATTTGATTGGATTACCAAATGTTGTGTTAATAATTCTTAAATCCTCTTTTTTCTCCCTTTGTTTAATTTAATTGCCTTTAATTTTTTCATAGATATCGACTTGGAACAGAAAATGTGTGATCAGAATGTTCGAAATGTATAGCGCAAAAACATCACATTATTTTTCAGATAATCTCCATCTTCAATAATAACACTATCCGAATTTCTAATTTGATTTTCAAAATATTGGCATTCAGAGATGATACTTACTCATGAATATATACAATAGTAATCAATTGTATGAGAAAAGAAATTTTCGTTCAGTTTGTATACAAGTTACTATAAACTTATACAATAGATAATTTAAATTCCAGTTAGCCACTCAATTGAATTTTTGATTTTCCCGTCGATTGATTGGACCGAAGTGCTCGGTCTCAGGTTGACATGTCGGCTTCTTGTGCAGATGCTTCGACGATGTCTGGGGATTTGATTTGTATACAATTGGTGGATGGTGGCTAGCAGTGGAATCCAGGATGCGCATTTCGTCCTATTTGGGACTCGTCAGTTGGATGTACCTGCATTTCTCAGTGAGTGATGATGTTCCCACCGAGGCTCGAACCCAGTGCCCATAGTTTCAAAGTGGTCTAGTGGATAACGCTTTGGCGTTTGAAACTATGGGCACTGGGTTCGAGCCTCGGTGGGAACATCATCACTCACTGAGAAATGCAGGTACATCCAGCTGACGAGTCCCAAATAGGACGAAATGCGCATCCTGGATTCCACTGCTAGCCACCATCCACCAATTGTATCCAGTTAGCCACATTATAAACGTTGCCAAAAGATGAATATATTTGCTGATTGCAATAAATAGTTAACAAACTATTCGTAGTATGCGTCAGGTTGTATTCATGCAAACTATTCATTTAAAATAAATAAAACTGCAATCAATAAATACTCACTTAGATCCTCAGCCAATTGTACTCGTCTGCCAGTGATTAACTTCTTTAAGTGAAGAGGATCATTGGATATTTCATTCAAAACATGTTTCACATGATGTTCTAAACGTCTTGCTGTTAGGAAAAATAATTTGAGTAAATTTTATAAAAGGTGAAGCAAAAGTATACAATAGTGATAATCATTTACTCGGCGACTGGTATTTCAAGTAACCGTTTTGTGGCTAAATTTACATTCCGATTGATTGAATCTTAGTGAACCAAACAACGAAATGGTTGTCTCTTATTTAATCATTTTAAATTTTATTATAGCTTGATTTCACGTCGTATTTTGGTACATGTATGGAATTTTCAGCATGTGATATCGGTAACCCAAATTTAGCAAGCCGACCACTGATATCAGGTGTGCTTTGGCAGGGGATCGAACCCTAGACCATTTGCACGGTTGGCGAGCGTTATAACCTATGTGTCTAGCTATCGTCTCCCTCGACGAGCATTGTTAGCTGACATAGTGGTCAGGTTAGAAAACAGCCAATGGTGGTGAAACCAAAACATGGACTCATCAGTCAGTGAAATCTATAAGTTAGTTTAAGTCAGCCACGTAGGGAGGTAGGTTTAGACTGCTGTCTGGTTGGGGTCCTCGGGATGTCAAAAACCAATGGCTTGAGACAATTAGTGATATGGGTCAAAATCGTTCTCAATGGCGCAGATCCATCCACTCCTTGTGACTTCTAATACCCAATAAAACTTCATTGTTCTTCGATATTACTATTCTTTTTGCCTTATATCTCTGTTTACTGTCTCTATTTTGCATTTCTTCTACTTTCTTCACTTCCTTTGTGTGCTACATGGAGTGTGGCAACTCGAACTGCTACACATCGGCCAGTCAACCGCTGTGCCACCGACGCACATACACTTATCAACGTAGTGTAATTCACTTGCAATAGGCATTCGACTTCGTACCAGTGAGCCTAATTTCGACCCTTATTTTACACTTAGCAAAGTTTGCGTAACAGTGAACATACAGTGTAACCGACCCAATAATAAATATATCTCACAAACTAGTTTACACTACTGTATTTAGATTTTCAGTAGCATCACGTAAACGCCTAGGTTTTAATAACACTTCGATTCATTACATTCAGGTTTTGAAGCTTGAAGTACCAATCATCTAAAAGTTAGCAAACATGTAGAAGAGCAACTGAACCGAAAACGGACTCGGCGAACCTTATCGTGAATCCCAAAGCTATTCATGAGTGGCTGATGAAAATTTAATGGATTTCAGGGTAGACTGTGTCACGAACTTGCACAGATTACAGTAAACCAGGCAGTATTGAACAGCTGTTCTGTTTCCCTTCAAGACTCTATCTATAGAAAACTAAAGCTCGGTGAGGAATCAAGTCACTAAGAGCGGATGTCACTAGTAAAACCCTTAGTGGGGATCATGTACTACCCATTTATGATTTAGCATCATCGCTTTCCGATGCCATCTGTCAGTGAGTTACTCCCATATGCTTAAACTTATTTTCAATCTAGAAACTTTCTCGCACCTCGAACAGTCAGCACATATGGATTTCCACCTTATATTCACTCATATAATAAAGTTTAAATTTATAGTGCCATAAAACTTGACTGTTGGAATTTTATTTTACAAATATTCTATAAATAAGAAGTTGGTATAACAGATAACTCCTACAGACTAACAATGAAATAAACACAGGTGAGTGTAAAGATTCCAGGAATCTACCAAGCTGATAAACAGCCTAGTTTCCAACTACTTAAGTCCGAGTAAGATACATATTCTTCAGAATGTGAAAAAGAGACAAATATGCGACTTCCACTTCTGATAGCTTAGCAGCACGAACTTTTTTATGTCGTATACAATGAGACATTTACTACATGAAGGCTTAATACATCATACAGTTAGCCAAAAACTGAAATGAAAAGCGATTCAAAATGATCTGTGAAAATTCAAACATTTACGTAAGAAGAAAATGATTCATTGCAACTGTAACTGTAACGGGAGTTTGAAATCCACAACACTCTGATACACACTCTTCATAAGTAACAACACAGTGTAGAGAATGTCGTGCGTCTAGTCCTTTGTTTGGTGAAGACTGAATTCTACCAGTCAGTTTTGGAATGCAGTCATGAGACTAGATGGCTCACCATTGTGGTGCACTCTGAATTGATGTTAGATGGCTGGATGTAATAAACAAAGAGTCCTGGACCGATGTTTCGAGCCTATTGCCACTCATCAGCAAGGTGTATTTGCAACTTTGGAGGAGCTCATGTTCCCTGAGTTTCGAATCTGCATCACCATTGATATACTTATGCTGAAAGAATCTGTTAAATGCAGTTGAAAAAGTCACTTCCTATTAAGACATTGTTTAAACATAAAAAAAATCCAAGGTTGTTTTGGTAAAAAAAAGTGATATGAGCTTAAAAACTAACCAATTCCAAATGGTTATTGGTCAAAAAAAAAATCATTTCCATTATACTAAGATTAAAAGTTTTTAAAAAAAGGTGTACCTTCATCATTCATTATTTGTTGTCTAAGTGCATTACTAGTCGCATCTATCATACGAATTAATCGAGAGAAAAATATCACTTCACGACAATCTGGGAATTCAGATGATAAAACAGCTTTATCTGCACCGAATTGGTCACCAACACTGGAGTTTTGTCCAGTCATATCAGTGGAATACATATTTGAATTAGTTTTATCAAATGAAGAGGTATTTAAAAAGCCATGCTGATAATAGTAAAAGCCTTTTCGACATTCTTGACAAGTGTACAGTGATCGTTCAAGATACAAACGTCTAACTAAAGGCTCCCAGATTTCATTAATCTATGAGTGAAAAAAAATTCAAAGGTGAAGAATAACGAAGAGACTCTGAGAGTTGTTGATATTTATATAAATATTTTAAAAAATAAATAATTTAAATAAAGTTCAATTCATGGATTTGTGGAACATAATGTTTTAAAATGTAGATTTGGCTAACCGGCTTACACACTTAGCTTTCATCTAACAACCCTGGATTAACTCAACAACCACTTGTAATTCCATGTAGTTGACTATAAGCCACGCCTATTATATGAGGGGCTAGTGGTACTACTTGACTGCTCAAACCTAGGTAGATAAAGAAGGGTTCGAACCCGTGACCCATTGATTGAAAGTCTACAAACCAAGACACCAATGAACCACAACTCCATTAAACCACATCTACTGGCAGAAGAACTGCTCAAACTTTTGTAAAGGGTGAAGATTAATACTTAAATAGCTTGATCACTGAACTACAGCTCAACCTAGTAAGGTAGTACAGTAAAAACACACGAATATGTAAATAATTAATATTTAAATACAAGTATAGTATATGTGTGGTGAGAGCAGGCTGCTAACCAATCGGTAGACATTAATTTACGTCAATGTCTAGATCACTAATATTGACCGTGAGAAAATATGAACAAGACTGATTCAACAACCAATCACAGCAGACATAACGTTGGCAAATAAGATTCGCAGATGTATGGCTTAACTTTCCGAGAAACCAGAAACAACCAATCAGAAGACTGTGTTTGTCAGCTTGAATAAGCTATAATAATGTATATGAAATATATATAAATACGTGCTGATTTCCGTAACAAAACGATCTGTTGCCTGGCCCTTGTCTTCTGTTGTTACATATGTATTGTATACAACTACTATAATTATTTCTTAAGTATATTCTGTGTAGTTATAGAAGCGAAAATCAGATACATATGAACAACGTGCGGAGTTACACAATTGTGTAACTCCAATAGGCCAACAAAAAAGGAAAACAAAATAAATAAGGATATATTAAGACTTAGCAACTTAAATAAAATGCATATGAATCTATTACACTGGACTCTATATGTTCAGCTTTATCCCAACCAACTAAAAACGAAATAAAGGATTGAAAGAGTTACTGCAATGATTTATTGTTAATCAATGTCTGTATACTAAACAGTTCGGTGATCAAAGTGTTGGCTGAAAAAATATTCTTATCAACGTAAAGCTGACACAGTCCACCCGTGTACACATTCATCAGAACTCCAATCAAAGCACCCGAAAGCAGTTTTCTGGCCCCCGAAAATCAGGTAGATCTCAGTCCGAACAAGGGTGCATCGGTTATATTTTAACGCTTCGACAAGTTCTGGAACACAGACATACTTACCGGTGACTAACACTTTCTATATTAATAACCTGACGGAGGCGTTTGATACCGTTGGTTAAAATGTACTGTAGAGAAGTATTTAATGCCTGAAAATTCCTAACTTTACTAAAACACTCACCATTTTATCTGTCACAGGGACTTTACGAGCTTGTAAATTGCGTCTAACAGTTGTCAGATCATCCGGCGTAATATGTGCAGTCGGTTTCTGTGAATGAAAACAATAATAATAATAATAATAATTTGCTTTATTCCAAAAACAATACTAGTGATATAGTGTGGAATTTTCAGCACATATCTACAATATTGTATCTAATTTTATCAAACATTTAAAAGGAGTATTTTAAAAAATAAATATAAAGACAGCAACAATAAAAACAAAAAAAATAATAAAAAATGCAAAAAAATACCAAGAAGTAGAAATGAAAATAAGCAACATAAAATAATATCTTTCGGGTAGTATTGGGTAGTGGAAGCTATGATATGTTTATGCGTGGTGATAGTAAAGCTATAGTCATACTAGAAGTTATCAAATGATATTTAAGAATGTTTATCGCCAAGATAATCAGTTAATTAGATTGAACAACACTAAATAATCATAAAATAACATTTCAGGGCTTTTATTGTCAGGTCTAATGCGGTGTTTGTGATGGTAGTGTGAGTAATCCTACATAATACAAAATTTTTAAGATGGTCATAATGACATTCACAACCAAGATTGTCAGTAATATTGCCGAACAAACAACAACCACAAAACTAATATTACATGAAGGTTAGTGACAGGATAATTTTGTAATACTCATAGTACTAATATAGTCGGAAACCAGTAGATACACAAGAGAAGGAATGGATTAAAGTACAAAAAATGTAAGCCAATGTTAATAATTTAGGTAGCTAAGTATGTTTAAGAAGGTGTTCACTACAGAATACAAATAAGAGAGAAATAGAAGAGCCTAAGATTATGATATTAGCAACAAAGCAAGTCATAGATTTCGCGCCAATTTTTTTCGAAACACAGGTGACCGCGAGAAAACAACGAGAACAGAATAATTTGAAATAAAGCATAATTTGATTTTATGAATATAATTTTGACTAAATTCAAACATTTTTTATTTCTACTGAGTGATACTCGTTTATGCACAAGTTTATCCAAGAGCAGCAACTTATGACATACAGGTAAACAAACCATGGATTAGAATGAACCCATATGTATGAAATAGGAAAGCTGAGATATATGATTATTATGGATTTTATTACTAGGTAACTGGACACAGTGGTACAATGCTTGCCAACTACGAATGTGGTCCGGGGTTCGATTCCCGGCTGATGCACTCCTAAACCTCGCTAAGTCATTAGCAAGATTGGCAAAGAGGGGAGGTCGGATATGAGGCTAGCAACCCCATCGCGTAAAAATAATCACCATTTCTACCGAAACTTCGAGCCTCTAGCTTGAAGCCCTATGCTCCACCGGGGAAGTAGAGTTATTGAAACAAAACTAAACATAGCTTGAACAAAAATGTCGGTATATCTCATGTGAAAATGAAATTAAGATTCAAGGAGAATTCAAAGCAATCGTATTGGGAAAATTGATACAGTAAGTTAAACGTACTGGAAGTGACATGAGTAAATTTTCAATTTCTTTAGCAGTTTGCAGACGAGCTTGCTCTTCTGGAGTACGCCTTTTCCAATGAGTCCACTGTTCAAGCCATCCTGGACCAAAATTCGAAGCGATTGATTGGTTCACTTTAAAAATATAAAATATAACATTTCAGCAATAATTAGTAGGTGGGAAAAAAGATGAAAAATGAACATGAGTGTTGAAGGGCTATAAAAATTCATTTCAACTGTTGGTTTGCAGGGATTTGATTGGTTACAGGATATCAACATGAGCTGACATTAGTTAGAGAACCATTGGAAAACCTGCAGAGAGTACTGGATAGCTTTTTCGTCAGCCTAGTTTGGGACTATTCAGCACTACGCACCCACCGCCAATCATCGAACCCAGGACCTTCTGGCCCCAAGGCGAGCTCATAGACCACTAAACCACTGTGACCCGATCCAATGGCCCATGAATTCGAACTTCTGCCAATTCACGACATAGCGCGACCCCTAGCTAATGTCTTCGGCAAGTATTTGTCCTCACACCCGACCTGCTGCACCCTACTGGTCACGACTTGCTTAAATGTTATTAAACGTATATCTAATGAACAAATCGAAAGTTTTTTGTGAGGAATGTCATTGTAGTGAACGAGACAGAGATCACACGTTTTTATATTCCTTTACGTTCCCAGTGGAACATAGGGCTTCAAGCTAGAGTAGTCTTGAAGTTTCAGTAGCAGTGGTGTTTATTTTTACTGGATACGGTTGCTAGCCTCGTGCCCTACCTTTCTTCTTTACCAGTCTTATTACTGGCTTAGCGACGTTTAGGAGTGAGATGACCGGGAGTCAAACCCCGGACCACATTCGCGGCTGGCGAGCATTCTAGCACTGTAACAATGACGCGCATAGAGATCACATACAAAAAAATAACCTGACAATGAACACCAATGAAAGAGGTAATAAATGTGTCTGGAAACGATAAATATTACACTGTTACTTCATCTAGAACAACCCAACTACTATACGCAGCTGTACATTACAAAGTTTCAACAGAAACTAACTGTGCGAGATAATTTCTCAACATCACTCGTAATAATTACGTGACGCACTGCCTCTGTTATCTGATTTCCAAACGATGGTCTATGGAATTTAATTTTGTCCAAATATTTAACAATATATACTCTTAAACAACTGACGTTATTCACAGCCTAGTGTGCAAGTTTCTACATCTTAAGTGATTTACATTGTTGTTTCATTCGTTTCTACTCGAAGAGTACCTCATGAATCTAAACAGGAAATACGTCAATGAAAAACTCTTTTAAATATAAAATCACTACAAACATCTGACATCAGGTAAAATAACAAAGTTAAACTTTAAGTACCAGTAAGTACCAACAGATAAATGAACTTATATTGGCGGCCTGCTTAAATCTTGGGCTACCAAAATTTCCATCCTACCTATTGCATCTATTTCCTCGGATTTATTTTGTTTTAATTATTCAATTATGTATCCAAGCCGCATTACTTACTCTCGCGATTACTTAAAATGTTTTCAACCTGTTGATTTACGAGTATATAATAACGTTAAGAAAAAGCATCATAGTGGAAGGCAGAGATCATTAAAGTGTACTCCAATGCATCAGATGACTGTTCCTGTGATTATGAGCACAAATCGCAGGTCATTATCTGTCTGTCTGGATTCAACATAGAACTTGGCACCGAAGTGCAGCAGTTCGAGTTGCCACGTTCCAATTGGCACACAAGGTAGACAAGAAGATGAGTGAAGAGAATCAATAGAGTTTGACAAGTATAAGAGTGAAACAGAATGAGTAATGCTAGAAAGAAATATGAAAGAATACAGAGACTAAATACATCTGCGCTGGCCACTGACAACGATTTTGAGCCATGTCACCTACTGTCTCCAGCCATTGATTCCTAGAGTCCCGAGGCCCCCAACCCGGGAGTCTGCATCTCCCTACCTGACTCAGTTTAACTGTCAAGGATTTCATGGATTGATGCCATGTTTTTGTTTGGCCACCACTGGCTCTTTTCCAACCTGAACCTATATCAGCTAGCAAAGCCCGTCGGGGGAGGCGGTGGTTAGGCATGCGCAGCACGTGACCTAGCCATCTTAGTCTATGTAACTTTATAGACTCGTCGATTGATTTTCCCTCTTTGCCCAACACTCTACGCCTAACGTCAACATTACTTACCTTGTGAAACCACCTAACCTGAGACAGAGATCGCAGACATCTATGATCGAAAGCAGTTAACCTATAAAGTTACATAGACTAAGATGGCTAGGTCACGTGCTGCGCATGCCTACTACTTGCAATCTCTATTATACTCAAATGTATATTGTAATACTGGTGTAATCACTCTTTAAGAGACTTGGCTCCATGATTCATATGACGATAATTTAGTCTCCTTAAGTGGGTTCACAATCTACAGACAAGACCGATGCAGCTAAAAGAAGAATGGAGGTGGTGGTGTTGCCACTTTTATTAATTCTCAGTGGTCTAGGGCCAACAACGTCTGCTTCAAATTCTCAAATGACAATATTGACTGTATAACTGTAAAATATCGACCTAAACACTACCTAAGTATAGCTTCATTTTTGTCACAAATATCTATATCACACCTTGTTGCAGTCCCTCAGAACTATCTATCTTCGCTGATGAATTCACTATTTTTGCTGCTGCTTCGTTTGGTAACTCCTTATATATAGTGACTGGCGACTTCAACTCCAGCGACTGCAGTTTTATTACATTGCTGGGCCATGAAAATGTTGTTAATTTCCCAACTCGACGAAATACTTCACTTGACTTAGTATTTATAAGTGATTCTGGAATATACGAAGCTCGTAAAAGAGCCCCACTCTTCAATTCTGATCATTGTATTGTACGAGTCTTACCCAAAATTTACGGAAAGTTACACAGTAAAGCCCTCTTAAACTTGTCTAAGAAAGTTGTTCACAGATGCTACTCAAATGAGAACGTACATCATCTTAGAAACATGCTCAGTGACACAAGATGGGATTTGTTTAATGATGATTCACTTGATGACAATATCCCTAATATTACATCCTATCTGAAATTCTGTTTTGAAATCTGTTGTCCAAAAGAAACACTATTCGTCAAATTTGACCGTTTCTCCTCGCCTCAACTTAAAAAGCTTCGTAGAGAGAAGGAAAAACTGTATAAGATGAAAGATAAAAGTGGTGTGAAAGAACTAACTTCTTAATTAAGTCTGAAATGCAGAGGTTGAATGTAATATATAACCAAAAATTCATATCCTGCAAAAATCCTTCTAATATGTGGAAATTATTCAAGGAAATTACTGGTGTTAAGCAGATAAACAATATTCCATATTCTTTTGATGTATGTACTCTTAACAAATCTTTTATTTACTCTCCCTCAAATGCCATGCTTCCCAGCATCACTTGTGTTAATAATAGCCACTTTCCAGGTTTTAACACAAATGATGTTCAAAAGTGCCTCAAGTCTCTAAACCCTTCCCAGAGCTTAGGTCCAGATTAAGTACCTAGTATTATCTTTAAAAAATGTTCTGATATTCTGTATCACCCTCTCACTGATCTATTTGACAAATTTTTTCCGATAATATTGTACCTCCCGTTTGGAAGGACAGTGCGTCGGTGGCACAGTGGTTAGGACTCCGCCGACCATGCACATGGTCCGGGGTTCGAGCCCACGCCGGCGCACACCTGATATCTATGGTCAGCCTGAAAAATTTGGGCTACCGATATCCACGCTGAAAATTCCATACTTGTACCAAAAATACAGTGCGGAATCAAGCTGTAAATCAAAGATAAAAAACAAAGATTAAAGTTGTACCCATACCTAAATCATCTACTGGAGCATGTGTCAAATTTAGAGCCACTGCCATTACCTCTCCTTTTTTGAAAACTATGGAGAAATTACTTTTACTTAGTCTTGTACCTTCGCTTAAATCCTTTAATGACCCTAAACAATTTGCCTAGAAGCACTTTAGATGCAGCTGCCGTCTTATATCATAACATTGCTTCCAGTCTAGACAAGGGGGCTAAATTTGTTCGTTGTGCCTTCCTAGACTATACATCTGCTTTCGACTCGGTCCCTAGGGACATCTTATTAAATAAACTTGCTGCTAGTCAAACAGAATGTTGGGCTGTTAACTGGTTACATTCCTATTTCTCAGATAGAAAGCAGTACACCGTATATAAAGGGAAGTCTTCCACTTCATTGCCTACTGAAGCTGGTGTCCCTCAAGGCGCTGTTCTTTCTCCTTTTCTTTTTTCTTTCTTCTTGCATGACTTGCCTCACTCTGATGAAATAAACTTTGTGAAGTACGCTGATGATTTAACGGTTTCAATGGCTGTTAACTCCCAGCTAGATTGTACTAAAATAAATAGCTTTCTATCGGAAGTCAGCAAATGGTCTGAGTCTAACGGTCTTAAACTGAATCCTTCTAAGTGTCAAACTGTTGATTTCAGCTTAAGATGTAAACGACAGTTAAAAGAAGTCATCGATTCTCATGACAGTTGTAAAATTGACGACAATGATATAGGAATCAAATCAGAAATTAAGTATCTTGGACTCATTCTCTCTTCTGATCTCTCCTGGTCTTCCCATGTCTTAGCAATCTCCAGTAAAATATTCCGCCTGACATTTTACATTAAGAAGTTAAGACACTCGGGTATAACTCAACCCCTCCTCTTACAGTTCATAAACTCTTGCATCCTACCTATTCTTCTTTATTGTTCACCCTTATTCTTTCCTGGTTTGCTTAAAAAGGACTATGTCACAATTCGTAGAATACTGAAGACTGTCAGTAGGGTGAGTGGTGTCCCAGTGGACCACATAGTTAACGTCGTTGTCGATAGGCACTTGACTTCGTGCAATAAATTTGCTAAAGGGATTTTGTCTGACTTGGAGCATCCGCTTTACCCTCAGCTTTCACCTTGCATCTCCTCAGGTAGAACAAGAAGTAACTTCAGAAAACTGTATGCTCGCACGTCTAAGTATAAGAATTCTATGATACCATACTTGGCACGTATTTTATGTGATGAAAATAGTGTCAGGCGAGAATTAACTAAGCTTTTTTCGTCTAGTAAATAAACAGTTTCCTCCATCCATCCTTATATACCTTCAAGTTTTGCCTTTATTATTTCTATTATACTTATGGTACTCTTGCTTCTTTGTTTTAAATTCATAATTGCAAACACCAACTTATCTCTATGACTTCTGTAATTTTTGTTTTTCCCCTCACCATATCATGTAAAGAGAACATTATATTCAATATTTTTAAACATGCTAGGATTTCTATACCGAATCGACAATACTGTGTGTAACAAGCTCACAGCAATTTTCACTTGCATTATTATTATTACCTTAGCTGTTATCGTTATTATTATTTCCAAATAATAGGCTGCATGTTTTTGACATTGCCCCTGTTGTAAATGTGGAAAATTTTCTGTGTGATTAATTTTATTTATAACTTGAGGAAATTATATGCAATATTGTGATTAATGCTGAAAATTCCATTCTGTATCACAAGTACTGTTTTTGGAATAAAGTAAATCATTATTATTATTTTTTTTTATTGTTATTATTGAACGCACCAACCACATGATAAGGACGATTCTTGCGAACAAAATACATATATTGGTGAAAATAATAAACTAAAAAGCATGCAACTGTTACACAGGATACCACTCCTTGACGTGTGACAAAAGCACTTTTCATTTTGGACTGGAGTTTCAATAGAGTAATTTAACCACATTTTCACGCACATAATAACCTAGGTCTTCTAATCCTAACAATAACCCTAGTCTTTCCTTAACCTAACCCTAACGTGAAAATATCCATTAAACTAACCCTAGTCAAACTCGAGCCATTAGATTAACCTAACCCTAACCTGTCCGTAGCCTAAACCTTAACGTAATGTTTCCAAAAACCGAACCTGGAGCTTGGCAGATATCTCATTTATTAATATAACACTTCATTAAGCATATTTAATTCATGATTACGATGTTATTTACCAGGTTTCACTAACTTGCTCACTGAGCGTTTCAAAGTCATTGGTGCGGTTGCACTCCACTGATACTTACTAGTGCTTAAAATTTAACTTAGCCATGAAATGAAATTGTACAGATCAAGAGGTAATTTACCGTCTTTTAGTCTATCCTTAACTGCTTGCTCGAAAAAATCCACTGCCGTAGTCCACTGAGCTTTAGTATGCACAGTATGATCATCTAATGCATTTGATTGTATAACACGCTAAAAATATAAGCAAAATAAAATCCACATCATGAGTAACTTAAACAAAATATTTTTCAAAATACACCTCTATTAATATAATTGCGATTACAACAGTTTCTTCAAAAATTCTGCAAACTGTAGTCTTTTTGTCTTGAAGATAGAGACTTTTTCAACGAAATACGTTTTCGGAAAGCCCACATCCACCAATGGAAAATGAAATGTGACGGGTATATTAACGTCAGACTACTATATAATGAACTAGGTAAATAAACTGTCAGAAAATCTACACTTTAGATCCAGATAGCGGTCTCCATTTGAAGAGTTGATTCATGCTTCTGAGACATCTGCTGAGGTTTTTTCTGCAGTAGACAGTTGAAAACTTACAAGGTGTTTCTCATATGATTCAGCGAACGACTGCCTTGAATAAAAATTAACCATTAACCTGTAAGTATCTAGGTGTTGTGCTCAATATGTTAATAGAAAGGTTTAATAATGAAAAAGGTTTCATAAATTTAAATTAAATTCCACCTGAATTGTCTTTCAATACAAATATCATGTATTTCAGTCACAAGCAAACTACATTTTCTTCCTAAGTAAAACTTGCGAAGTAGTTTAAGGCACGCGCGTCAAGTATATAATGGTTGAATGCAATATGGAATAATAAAAGTCTCAATGACTGTGCTTCAAAATAAAAATCAATATTTGCAAATCCAATTCAAATGAGAATGAAACTACCAAAAATGAAAAAAAAGCAAACCTACTAATCTAGATTCAGCTTTAGGATCCCAATCGTGACGTTTTCTGGTCTCTTGATGTACAGCTTCTTTTAATGGATCAAATAATGGATCATGACCTGGTGCGTGCTGTACTGTCTTTAATTTACTATCCAACTGATTATATAGTGTCAGCCAACCAGCTTTTATTGAATCCTTTGGTAAATCATTTTCAACCCATTCACGAAGCCATATATCAATGTTTGTTTGAAATGTTCTACAGATAAAGTACAGAGATACAAACTGACAACGACTCCCTTGGAATTTTGAATACAAATTATACTTCTGACAAGTAATTAGCTTCCAAATATTTGGAGGAGATATTCAAATGTTACATGATTTTATGAAAAATAAAGGTAAATCTCTACAATAATTATTATCAACGGTTCGTCTGCATGAAAACCAGTAAGTGAATGCATTATAAGTAATCATTTATTTCATTTTATTTTACTTCGGTTATCTCCTACGGAGGATGAGCCGGGTTCATGAACATCTCCAATCATCGCTGCCAAGGCGCGGCGATCTGATGCAAGCTTTTGCGACAGGGTTATCCAATTCTTGTTCCACAGACGGAGTCCGTAGACGTTTGTAGCCCAGGCAATCCATATCAGCCTTGACTGTACCAAGCCATGTTTTCAGCTGTCCACCCCTACGACATCGCCAAGATGGAAATGGCGAGGGATTTAGAACTGATTTGACCAGATCGTCATCTGGTCGGCGCAGAACATGGCCAAACAACCGAAGGTGACGTTGTTGTACCAGAACTGCAGGCGTCCAACAATCATTATATTTCTTGACCTAAAGGCAGAATTTGACTCTGTCGATCGAGAAGTTCTCTGGAGATGCTTGGCTGTAAAGGGAATGCCGAGAAAATATATTGCACTGATTAAGGCACTCTGCTCGTACTCATACAGCCAGGTGAGGGCTTACGGCGAGCTGTCATCTGAACTGATGACGACCAGTGGCGTCCGTCAAGGATGCCCATTATCCCCCTTTCTATTCAACTTCATCATAGATGTGTTAATGGACTTAACCCTAAGTGACTTCAGAGACTCAGGATTGACTTGCTACCGGGGAATAATCTCGTTGACTTGGAATATGCAGACGATATAGTCCTTCTAGGCGAAGACGCTGACGAAATGCAGAGTCTTCTAAACACCTTGAACAGCAATCTACGAATGTTTGGCATGCGATTCGCTCCCGCCAAATGCAAGATGATGTTACAGGACTGGACTGCATCGACGCCTAGTTTAAAAATAGGGAGTGAAGTGGTAGAGCACGTTGACCGCTTCACTTATTTGGGAAGTACCATCAGCCAGTGCCAACGGGTTGATTTCTGACGAAATCTCAGCACCAATACAGGGGCTCGTTTCGCATTTGCCAGTTTACGCCGACTTTGGCGTAGGCGAGATGTTCGACTATCGACCAAAGGGCGTGTGTACTGCTCATCAGTCCGCTCCGTCCTCCTTTATGGTTGTGAGACCTGGCCACTGAGAGTGGAAGACATGAAAAGATTAGCTGTCTTTGATCATAGGTGCCTGCGCTCTATTTCCCGTGTAAAGTGGCATAATAAGGTGAGCAACATGGAGGTTAGGCGTAGAGTTCTAGGTAAACAGGGGAAATCAATCGACGAAGTCGTGAAGCTACAAAGACTGAGATGGTTAGGACATGTGTTACGTATGCCTAGCCATCGCCTCCCTCGACGAGCTATGTTAGCGGATATAGGGTCAGGCTGGAAAAAAGCTAGCGGCGGTCAAACAAAAACTTGGCACCAGTCAATGAAATCTACAACAGTTGGTCTAAGCCACGTAAGAAGGTGTAGACTTCCAGGCTGGGGTCCTCGGGACGGTAAAAATCAATGGTTGGAAACAATTGGTGACATGGCTCAAAATCGTTCTCAGTGGCGCAGATGCATCCACTCCTTGTGACTTATGATCTCCAATGAAACTGTTTTGTTCTTCGTTATTACTCTTCCTTTGTCTCACACCTCTTCTCACTGTTTCTATTATGCTTTTCTTGTACTTTCTTCTCTTGCTTCGCGTGCTACACGGAGTGTGGCGACTTGAACTTCCGCACATTTGTGCAAAGTTCTATGTCGAAAACAGACAGACAGACTGGAATTTGGTTGATGTTGTAGAGAGTTCATGAAGTTTCATGGGAATCAGGTGCGAGTGATGTCCCCAGAAACGCTCGGCCTTTTGTTTGAGAATGCAGCTCTAGCCTTTACACAACCAAGTGTGACCTACAATGCAGTAGGAGTGGAGTAGGGAGTCCACTATCCATTGGCAGCTGGTGACCGGAGTCCGGTTCATACGCCTTTTTGAACGGGACCAGACATCCAGGGCATCCAACAAGCCCTTTGTCCATATGTCTGCCGGTGAGCTTCATACGCCAATCGTTGGAGGTTTGCAATCAGGGTTTAGCCATCTCCCCTAGATTGTCATCCAATGGACAGTCAACCCGGTGAAGAGCGCCGGGCATCCGCTTTTGCCCTCCACTTCGGTGAAAAACACCTCCGTCACGTGAAGACAGTGAGTAGGACTTCCTCAGGATAGGCTATGTAAGACGCCCGGTCATATGGGTGCATTTCAAGAGGTGTACGCAGGGGTGGCCAACCCGCAGTGCAAGGCACCCACCCCCGACCATCCTGAGGCTTTGGAGGTATAAGTAGTTATTAATGAAGGTCAAAGGTGAATGTGTCAAATAAAACTCCTGTCTAATAAAATAAAAATGTGCGTCGGTGGCACAGCGGTTAGGACGCTCGCCGACCATGCACATAGTCCGGGGTTCGATCCCCGGCCACCGGAGCACTCCTTTACCTCGCTTAGCCAGGAATAATGCTGGCAAAGAGGAAAGGTTGGGCATGAGACTAGCAACTCCATCCTGTAAAAATAAACACTGCTACAGAAGCTTCAAGCCACTAGCTTGAAGCCCTACGTTCCACAGGGAACGTGAAGGGAAAAAACGCAACATTTCATGCTGAAAATTGATAAATTTGACAAACAACAGTAAGTAGTTCTTATTTACAAAAGTTGAAACTGTGAACCAACCGATCACCGGTTCGACTGGAGAGCTATTGGTCACGAATCTAAATTAAATAACAAAAGTCTTCAAAAAAAATACATGTGAGGTCCACTGCATAAAGCACATATCTCTATGTAGTCACTGAATTGCATCGATCATATAATTATGCAGAATCGGTTGGAGGATTTCATAATGAGCTGATATCAGTTAGAGAACCATTGGAAAACCAACAGCGAGTACTGGACAGCTGTTTCGTCAGCCTAGTTTGGGACTTTTCAGCACTACACACGCAACACCAGGGTTCGAACCCAGGACCTTTTGGTCACAAGGCGAGCTCATAGACCATTAAGCCACTGGGACCCGATCCAATGGCCAGCCCATGAATTCTAACTCCTGATAATTCGTGACATAGCGCGGCCACGTCGCAACGTTTTCTTCGATGAGTTACTGCCTCACCTTCAGCCTACTGTACCCTACTGGTCACAGCTTCCCAATAGGACCTCAGGCAACAGCCTGAATAGGGCCAGTCGCTAGTGAGCATTAGATCAATTTTCAAGTATTGGCTTTTGTAGGGAATTTTTTCGATTTGTTGGAGGATTCCATCATGAGCTGACATCAGCAGAATCATTTCGGATAAGGAAGTCATGGCATTTCGGTAGAGATTGATTGCCTTTGTAAACCGCGAAAATAATTAAAAGCAATAAGCTAAAAGTCTTAATGATCTTAAGGCAACTGAGTTCCTTAAAACTCAAAGACGCATTATTCAAGGCTCATAGAACCACTTTTATATTAGATAAGTTTGTTTCAAATAATACTTTTAGTCGAAAAAAGTTTTACTTATTGGTTAACCAACAAGTAATTTATCATTCAGTTGATAAAGTCTCAGGCTGGTAAAGCATAGGCCACTAGACTGAATCCTACCGCAGCATAAATTTTGATTTCACCTTTCGTCACAATCTATTATATCTTAACAGGCATGTAAGCTTTAAAAATGCGGTAGCACGCCTTAGATTCCTTTCAACAAATCCACAATGTATAAAAACCAAAAACACATAAAACATTTTCATAACATTAAAAATACAAACAAATTACCCAAGATTATCAATATGTTGTGAAGGTTCAATTATTTTAGTGAATATGTGGTCTTTCAATTTATTCCATAATTCTGAGCGAATACTTTTTTCCCAGACTGTTGAACTGATACCGTTTAAGGAGATTAAATCATCTAAAATGTTGTTACGAGCTTTTTCAAATAATTCTTCACGATCCATTTCACGTAAATGAGGGAAAGAATTTTTCCATTCAGTTTCAAGATTATACCGGATAGCTACAAATTTCATTGAATAAAAAAAGGCGCAATTCAAGGGAATGAAAATATCAAAGTTGATAGGGTGAAATGTCCTTAAAAATCCCTACAGATGGCCTTTCTGATCATGAATCTTTTCAACATTTATGACGAACAATTAAGATGTTTTTCAAACTACTAGTCTGCATATTCTCATGGACAAATCACAAATAATGCGCCTGGTGGTGATAACACTGAAGTTAGTTTTATGTTTTTTCAAGGATATCTTTAACTCGCTGTATATTATTCATATGAAATTGGGTCAAGATTTGACTGAATAATTCCAAAATAATTGAGGGCCAAGTGAGAAGTAGATATATGTAAAAATATTTGTAAAATTTCAGCGAAATTAAAATAAGTAATTCCAGATGAAATTATGGAGGCATTGGAACTGTGTTTACTCTCCACGTTAATTACATTTACAGGGATTCTTGGCGGCCAGACAGAAGGCATTGCTATGGGGTCGCCAATGTCTGCCCCGGTCACCAGTCTCCTTGTGCATTCATTAGAGACAAATACAATCATTAGATGACTTAATCCTCCGAGAATGAATTAAGATATGTGGATGATACATTCCTCATAATTAAACTCAATATGTTGAATGAACTTTTTCATTTGATAAACAATATGTCAAAAACCATTAAGTTCTCAAAAGAGGTTGAATCCGACTCTTTCCTGAACTGTTTGATAAAAAGACAACCAGGTGACAAACTTAAAATAAACATCTCCGGAAAGTCGACATATTCGGACAGACACCTAAGCTACAATTCAAGACGTCCCTTTACAACTAAAGTAACTGTGGCCAAGAATCTGATTAATACAGCCAAAAGTCTAGTTACTGAGATCAACAGGAAACTAAAATTGGCTCAGTATACTCTTGAATCAAATAATTACCCCAAAGCCTTTATAAAAAGATATTTATAATATTTAAAATTCCAGACAGGTAATTGTAAGAGTTAAGGAGCATAAACAATGCCTAAAGGTGGTTCCGAAGACATCTGAAGATTTGAAGAAGCTAAGAAAATAGATTGCGCGACTGCGCTGCACTCGACAGAAACGCAACACAAGATCGAATTTGATAGGACCAAGGTTCTACAGAAAGGTTTTAGTTCGTATAAAGAAAGACTGACTGCAGAAACCCTAATATATGGGTGAATCCCAAAAGATTGAATACTTGTGAAGATGTGATGTTAGCTGATGTATGACGAGTCCTGATTAATAAATAAAAATGGATATGTATCATAAAAAAAAGAATTCAGCGAAGAAAATTCTCTTTACGACGATTTCATTTTCATAGCTTTACAATCGTATATATATATATATATTGATGTGGTTGTGCTCTATGAGATGGATAGTTCATTTGCGAAGCTTTCATCGCCCTACTACTAGACGACATCTTCAGCGCATACTTCTATTTGAAGTGAGCTTTTAGATTTCTGCACGAGTTTATTATTCATCTCTCCCGGGGACCTTGGACATGATTGGTTGTTTTTGTGTTTTCACACCTTCTAGGTTACTCGTATTGGAACTGATTGTTTCTTTGACTTGAACTTTGACCCTTTCTGTGTGTGATTTCTTTCTTATCAGTTGATAAATTTCGTCTATATCGATGTGTCTATTGACTGATGATTCACTGGAATACCAACCTTCTAAAAATTCTCTAGCATTCTTGTTGTTTCCTCTGTCTAATATTTGAACGTCCTAGTCGAATCGATGTCCGTGGTTGTCTGTATGTAGTGATATGAGGGAGTGGATGTCATGTCTTTTGACGGCTAGCTTATGATCCTGGATACAAAGACAAAGAGGACGTCCAATTTGGCCAATGTAGTGTTTTTCGCAGTTGTTATAATTTATTTTATAGAAAACACATCGAGATAGACAAAATTTATCAACCAATAAGAAAGAAACCACACACAGAAAGGGTCAAAGTTCAAGTCAAAAAAACAATCAGTCCCAACACAAGTAGCCTAGAAAGTATGGAACACATAAATACAACCAGTCACGTCCAAGGTCACCAGGAGAGATGAATAATAAACTCGTGCAGAAATCTAAAAGCTCACTTCAAATAGAAGTATGCGCTGAAGATGTCGCCTAGTAGTAGGGCGATGAAAGCTTCGCAAATTAACTATCCATCTCAGAGAACAAAACCACATCAAAATCATCCACCTGAGCTACAAATCTTCTCTATCATATATATATATAAGTTCGGACCATCTTGCCAAACGAAACGTTGGAATTACTCATTTCAATTTTGCTGAGATTTTACGAATATAATTTTTACATATACCGATGTATATAAGTTATGCTACTCAGTGAGAGATAGTATTGCCAAATGATTTGAGGTAATATCAAACAAAGCTTAAAATTAAAACCAGTCAGTACAATACTATTGTTTTCTCGCATCTTTTATTTCATAAAGTAATGAGTAACTCTGACTGACACTAGATAATTACAGAAGAGAAACAATAATCCTCTTTGTGTTCATCGACACTCAACGATAAAATATATCTGCAGATTTCAGGGATCTACCGTTATTTCAAAGATTAGAACGAAAACCAACTATTTCTGCAGTTACAGACATTATTGACAAACTATTTAAGCTGCAATAGATTTCCGGGAGGACTGCGTGAAAGGCACTAAATGTACTGCTTTCAACCACTTATAGTCAAGTCACGAAATATACCATTTATTCACTAGGAAAAACAGTTTTCATTCAGCTTGGAAGCAAACTACCTGTATGACGATGGTTTCTTATACTTGTGATTAAATTAAAATCTTGACGCATAGAACTCGGTTGACAACTAGAATACAAAAGTTACTATCGGCTACTTTCGGTTCTTAATCAATGTAAAGCGAGTCTTATCAGTGTAACTTATGAGATCTCCTATCTGCGTGATTTGCAACTTGGAAATTTGAATTCATGTATCACCGATTTGCCTACCGGCGTCCAACAGTCATTATATTTCTTGACCTAAAGGCAGAATTTGACTCTGTCGATCGAGAAGTTCTCTGGAGATGCTTGGCTGTAAAGGGAATGCCGAGAAAATATATTGCACTGATTAAGGCACTCTGCTCGTACTCATACAGCCAGGTGAGGGCTTACGGCGAGCTGTCATCTGAACTGATGACGACCAGTGGCGTCCGTCAAGGATGCCCATTATCCCCCTTTCTATTCAACTTCATCATAGATGTGTTAATGGACTTAACCCTAAGTGACTTCAGAGACTCAGGGATTGACTTGCTACCGGGGAATAATCTCGTTGACTTGGAATATGCAGACGATATAGTCCTTCTAGGCGAAGACGCTGACGAAATGCAGAGTCTTCTAAACACCTTGAACAGCAATCTACGAATGTTTGGCATGCGATTCGCTCCCGCCAAATGCAAGATGATGTTACAGGACTGGACTGCATCGACGCCTAGTTTAAAAATAGGGAGTGAAGTGGTAGAGCACGTTGACCGCTTCACTTATTTGGGAAGTACCATCAGCCAGTGCCAACGGGTTGATTTCTGACGAAATCTCAGCACCAATACAGGTGGCTCGTTTCGCATTTGCCAGTTTACGCCGACTTTGGCGTAGGCGAGATGTTCGACTATCGACCAAAGGGCGTGTGTACTGCTCATCAGTCCGCTCCGTCCTCCTTTATGGTTGTGAGACCTGGCCACTGAGAGTGGAAGACATGAAAAGATTAGCTGTCTTTGATCATAGGTGCCTGCGCTCTATTTCCCGTGTAAAGTGGCATAATAAGGTGAGCAACATGGAGGTTAGGCGTAGAGTTCTAGGTAAACAGGGGAAATCAATCGACGAAGTCGTGAAGCTACAAAGACTGAGATGGTTAGGACATGTGTTACGTATGCCTAGCCATCGCCTCCCTCGACGAGCTATGTTAGCGGATATAGGGTCAGGCTGGAAAAAAGCTAGCGGCGGTCAAACAAAAACTTGGCACCAGTCAATGAAATCTACAACAGTTGGTCTAAGCCACGTAAGAAGGTGTAGACTTCCAGGCTGGGGTCCTCGGGACGGTAAAAATCAATGGTTGGAAACAATTGGTGACATGGCTCAAAATCGTTCTCAGTGGCGCAGATGCATCCACTCCTTGTGACTTATGATCTCCAATGAAACTGTTTTGTTCTTCGTTATTACTCTTCCTTTGTCTCACACCTCTTCTCACTGTTTCTATTATGCTTTTCTTGTACTTTCTTCTCTTGCTTCGCGTGCTACACGGAGTGTGGCGACTTGAACTTCCGCACATTTGTGCAAAGTTCTATGTCGAAAACAGACAGACAGACAGACAGATTTGCCTAAGAAGTTAGCCATTTTAAACCAAGTCAGACCGAGTACATCGCTGATCAGTTCTCCTCAAAATGAGTTTTAAATAGCTGTCCGCTGTTTGGATTACTTCGATTTTGACTAGTCATTCCTACTAGTTTACATAAGCGGTTTCCAACTACTCATATCAATCAGTAGTATGTATTATTATGTATAATTTTATTTTCCATATAGCATATGATTTCGCGTGTCACAAGTCTTTGTAACCGCGATAAGATTCATAGACAAGACTTCAAATATGTACCACATTTGATTTCTTCTAGTCACCAATAAGTATATTGATTATTAAAATGCACGTGTCTAGCGCTGAAAATCAATAGTATATACGTTTGAGCTAAATGTTGACAATGTTCTAAGGCTAACGTTGAACGCTTATTGTAAACTGCATGAACTATCCATAAATATTTAATAAGTATATGAATTTGATTAAACAGAAGCACTTTCCATTATCAAACGTTGTGTTGAATAACATTAAGTTAATGTGAACAATAAGGATATATCATCATATTATAAACTTGAAAGGTTTCAGTGTGAAATAGGAAGGTTATATCCGCTAAATTAGTGTGAATAAACGGAAAAATAATCATGCAATAATTGGCTTCAAAATAATGAATATTTGTAGTTTAATATGTACAATGTATAATCCCGTTCCAATAACGTTCTAGTCATTCTTTCTTACGAGGATGGATAGGAGTTAGACATGGTGATTATCTTATGACCATTCATGTCAATTTATTAACATTCAGTCGTTTGACTTTCTTTATCCCTTCCGATGACATTTTAGTCGTCATCATCACTAAGTTTGTACCAAAGATACATGGATGATACTTTCATGATATGTAACGACATTACCGACATCGAAGTGATAACTAAGGAGTTCAACAGCTGCCATCATGCCATCCAGTTCACGTCGGAATCAGAGATTAACTCGGAATTCCATTTTTTGGATGTTTTTCTAAAGAGGAGATCTAATGGTTCTCTTCAAAGATCGATTTACACGAAACCAACATGGAATGGTCAGTACACAAATTTCCATAGATGGGTCCCTTTAAGAAGAAAGAGAAATCTGATCCATTCCTTATCCTCAAGAATAAGGAGGATATGTTCAAGTGATACAACCGATGGGAAACTGGAGCGACTCAGACAAGTTCTCATAGAGAATGGATATCCTCCAAGATTTATCGAGAAAAAGATGAAGTTAAGAGAAAAGCCTGAAAGAATCCAGACGGTGACGAAGAAACTGCTATTCATGGGTGTTGAATTTAAAGGTGATACAGCAGATAAGATCCTGAAGAATCGCTTATGCAGATCACTGAGGAAAGCCTTCTTTATGGCTGAGCTACGTATCAATTTCTACAGCCGACGAATGATCAATGGAAGTGTGAAGGATAAACTGCCGCTTTGGGCCACCTCATTGTGTGTTTATAAATTCACCTGCTCGTGTTGAGCTAGTTATATTGGCCTCACGCTTTCCAAACGCATCTCTGAACATTATCCGGCAAGGTTAGCAAAGGGACAATGCAAGACAATTACTAACTCAATTGTCGAGCATTTGGTGAACTCAGGTCACGTAGCTCCACCAGAGTCGTCTTTCAACATCATCTACAAAGTGAAGCCAAATGGTACAAAAGGCATCAGGTTTCGACTTTTGTGTATGGCGGAGGCGTTGGTAATTCGTCAGTACAACCTTGAACTCTGTATACAGAAAAAGTTTGTCCAGTCTCTTATTCTATCTTAGTCTTAACCTCTTCACTAGTCATTCTATGTAAAAAAATATTTTTCTTTACTTTTTAAATTTTTAATTTTACTTTTAGTTTACTTTTGCTTTAATAATTAATTCACTATTATCACTCTCATATGCTCCTTCTGTACATTTCACATCCTCTTCACACTTGTTAAATTGACACTCAAATACCTTTATTCTCACTCAATAGGAATTTTAACCTTATCAAATTTCTACCTTTGTGCTGTTGAGTACCACGTAATTTACAATTTTTAATTTTCACTTCTAAAGCCACTTCTGAGTAATTATATCAATTATGTTACCCCTTATTACTTAATAATAGACCGATATATATTTTTTTGTAAATATAAATACGACTGTACAGCCTCTGAAGATGATTTCGTCGATAAATAAAATTTTCTTCGCTGAAATATATATATATATATATATACAAATGTCATCGGTTTTCAACAAACTTAGGTCTTCAAATTTTGCTGATATTTTCTGACGACCGCGATATCTAGGGGAATTTTTAATCCATATTTTTTGTAAAGGTTATCAGAAACATTGTAATGTAACTCTTGAGTATCTCTCAATCCAAACGTGTTGTGTCTCAACATTAAAAGTGTGCAAATGCATGGTTTAGGTTGAATAACATCTCATTTTAATTGGGAGAAGTATTTAACTCATTTACAAGCCAGAAAGACAAATCTTAACTATGTTGTGAGACGTATCAATGGTTACCATGGGAACTGAATACATTCAAGAATATTCGTGCCATCTCTGAAAACAGATAAGATGGCGTTAGCTGCGTTTACTTCAATCAATGGTACTTTTCGATAAATAACAATCCAATAACCAATGAAAAGAGCAGACAAAAATATTTTTGACTTTTTCAACATATGTTAACAAAAATGTCAAAGTAGTGGCAACATAACTACTCACTAACCATGCATCAGTTTATTAAGATAAAGCTGAAAATATTTTACAAAACCTCTGTCAACTAATTTAACTTGATGAAATACCAACTTCGTACCCCAAAGTACTCGAGCACTAACAGTTACACCGTTCACGTGCAACAAAAGCATATCTTTTATAACGACTTAAACAGATGAACTACTGTACAACACAAACTAAGAAATAATGAACATTGACAATCATTCACCATTAACAGATGGATATTCGATATCTGATCACAGAGATTTATCATACGACTTAATGAGTCTCACTAAAATCAACTTCTTTATCAAAACAATGAATTATTCGTAAACAAATGACATATCCTTATAGAAAACTACGATACAAATAGTATACTTTATGCAAAACCATATCTACTCACCTCTGTAAGTATCCGCTTGTTGTTCCACTGAATCTCTTACCATTTTCCAAAATCTTTCTGATACAGCCTTACTAAGATTGGCTGTTGTCATTTGAGACATACGAAGTGTCCCTTCTTTGAATAAACGAGAATGACGGAAGAAATTCTCTTCATATTCTTTAATGCTTTCTATGCTTTCGTCTTTTTTACCTGAACAACACAAGATGAACAATGTTGATATTGATATTGAGACATAAAAAGGCAAGTGAAAAACATACCCTTTCCAGTAACTACAGCAAAGTAGCCGAGTGCTTTCATTGGGAATAATTTGCCTTCTAATATCTGTCTGATCTAGTAAAGAGGAAATGAAAACCGGAATAATTAAAAATAATAACTCACTCGATCAGGATTATGCATATTGGATTCGGCCAGGTCTACTTTTGTTAAAACAAATATTGTCCGTTTGCCTGATGGATCTACAGAGGATACTAAATCTGTCACATTGCTACGCTCTGCATCGATACTTCCATCTTTAGTAGTGAACAGACAGGGAAAAACAGACAAAGTAAAAGGATTATGGACAAGAATAAAGCATTTTTTTAAAATTTTATTTAAACACAGAAAAAACTTGGTACAATATGGCACCAAGAAAGATGCGCCACACAATTATAATAAAACAACATAGATCAAAAGTAAAAAAATATATAAGTAGAGAACGGATAAAGAACTTCATCTGGATGGAAAACAGTTATACTTAACAAGTTCAAACAGTATTCTTTAACTATCATCGGGAAGGGTAGAAAGAAAGAAACTGCAACACGTTCGCCATTGATTACGATTCTTGGCCATATCCGATAATGTTTCGAGCCATCGATTCCAGCTATCTCGCGGACCCCAACCAGGGAGTCGTGACACACCAACCGATGCTAATCTAGCACAAAAACCTTCATCCCACGACGCCACATCATGGACTAACCACCCCTCCGCCTTCTCCATCCCCTCCCAGGGCTAGCTAGCGAACAGAGACCTGTACGGAAGCCTCTGAGATGACATTCACAGCACATGTCCAAGCCACCGGAGCCGGTGTTTCCAGATCACTACACTCAATGAATGGTGATCTCCACTGTGTTCAAACACACCCCACCGAACCTCAGAATTACTCACGCGATGATACCATCGAACGCAACAATCCTGCGGAGACAGCGATGATCGAACACGCAGTCGCCAAACATCCTCAGCCTACTCGGAGAGGCCAGGTTTCACAGGGGTAGAGCAAGACAGCCCGCACCGAAGCATTATATACCGACTTTTGACAGCCGGGCTAACGTGGCGACGGCGCCAGAGGTAGCTGCTCAAGTTGATGTATGCCACTCTAGTCTTCATTATACGGTTGGAAATCTCATCCATCACCCCTCCGCCAGCACTCACACAACTACCCAGATACACAAACTCATCAACAACTTCAAGCAGAGTAAATAATTCCAAGTCAACTTCAATGGTGTCTTATATAAGTTTAACAATAAAAAGTGTCTTAATTAGATTGTTAAGGTCAGAGGAAAGTAATTTAGTGAGACGAAACCAATGAGTATTATTTCTTAGTTGTGTCGCAAATCGAAATGCGCTTCATCTGTTTGATTTAGAATGTTCGATTATCACTCCACGTGTTTAAACTTTAAATACGACTGAAGCTAATACACGAATTCGAACACAGTGAGCTATATTTTGTCACTTATCATCATCTAAATAGAAGCGCGCAAAACACACGCGTTAGTTTAGCCACTTTTAGCTCAAGCATAACATTAAGGTATAAAAGAAAATCATGCAGTATAAACAAATGAAATACATACATAAAGTAACTTTAACGTTCGAAATGGAGACTAAGTGATAAGGAAGAAACTAACCTTGGACGCACAATATTATTGCATTTGGATTATTCATATACTGTCGTGCAACATCCTGTATAGTTTCACGGGTACCTGATTGCATGCCAGTAGTCACAGTAGATATGATCCCGGGTAAATCGACAAGAACCATTCTCTGAAGTCCTGGACCTTTTACATTCAGAGAAATTACTTCAGTGCTGATTGTTTTTCCACCGCTAACAAGAGCTTTCATACGCATCTGCAGAACGAAATCAATCACAATTTATGTAGTACAACTTGTGTATTCAAAATTAACGTAAGTAAGTGGTGGATATTAAATAATTAACAGGTTTCAGTAAAAACACCATTACTGCATTGAAATTTATAAATATAAATAACACGTTATACAAATTATTAGTTAGTGAATAAAGAAGCACCTACTTTCAATAAGTAAAATGTAACCAGTCATAAAATATGCAGAATATTACTGAGAACAGAAAACAGTTAAATCTGCAAAGAAATAATCTTTACAGGACAATAAGTATAGGTGAGTCTGCCAGTGCGTACCAATTCAGATTATTGAAGTAAAAACCATGTAAAAAAAAAACTTTTATCAGCTATGGATGACTTCTAATTTAAGGCCAGATTGCCCTTTAGACACCATTTGCTTATTTGACTGAGTACAAGGCAGTTGACCAAGCGCATTGTTTCCCACCCTGATTTCTCATGAGCGGGTGGTTATCTTGATAAGATAGTAGAAAGTGATTACTGGTGTCAATCCGTCCGGACAAAACTTCTTAGATAGATAGATCCGTCTTTCTCTTTGGTTTTGATTCCTTACTTGAGTATTAAAATCTCCTGTTAATACGACTATATTTATGCGCTTCACTTTTAGAGTCAAACTAGATAACTTCTGAAAATTCGAATTCCTTACTCTGCCCTAGACGCACTTCGAGTTAGCATAAGTGAACGCGTATCACTACATTTTCTTTTCTTTAGGATCCCCATCAGCCGGAGAAAAACACACATATGGCTACCCCTGTGAGATAAGTTTAGAAGTGTCTTTAATTTCAGAGCTTTCTGCCAAACTTACATCACAATGAAATCTTCTGATCGGCATAGACTGAAGTGTGCAGATTAGTTATATTTACTAAGTGAGGGTTAAGTTTTTTATATGTTTTGAGAAGACATAATATGCATCTGCAGTGTGAGATTTGATAATCTTTATTGGCTAAAAATGTTGTCTGGAGCTTGAGAGCTCCATCGAGGAACTTGAAATTTCTGTTTAAAGTCGTTAACAATGGTTACACAGTTGAAGGGACAAACTGTATGGGAGATTGTATCAACAGACAGAATTTGTGAACTTCGAAGAAAATTAGAAATGAACAAAACACATGATAATTTTTGTGTGCTGACAGAAGTATGTGGACGGCTGTCGCTTCCTGACTCCCCGTAATGTCCAATCGCATTTCTCGGAGTACTTAAAATAAAAATATAACTACTTCACGGAAAATTTGCTGGAGCCTAGTTACAAGCGGCTTGTCGGAAGTGATAGAATTTGTGAAGATTTACCTGTAAGAAAATGTTACTGTCAGCTACGAACTGTCATCGGAAAAATCAGGATATACGACTTTTGTGGATAATTTTTTCTAGCCCCAGCCCCACCAAATTAGAAGGCAGTATAGCTGGTTTGCTAATCACAGAAGGGCACACCTTAGTTTCGCCAAACTCCTCTCGTCCTACCGCATGAATTCACCCTTCTACCCTCACCAAAATGTCGACAAATTACACTAGGGCGACAGCTACCATCCAACGGACGTTTCTGATCTGTCAGTATACTAATTCCAACTCTCTCAGTTATTTTAATTTACAAGTTTGGTAATGCTGTTCACCACTTAGAAGATATAGAGATGTGGTTTATTAGACCGTGCACTCAACTACAAGTAATGGTTTAAAGGTTCAAATCCCTCCTCACCTAATTTTACCTTGACATCGCGGTAGTTTTATAATCTTTCAGATCAAACGCGGCCCACAGCCTACTGTAAAAATTTGAGGCGGATCACTGTGTCGCACTATTTTATTATATATATATATATATATATATATATATATATATATGCGAGTTTCCCTAACTGTTTTCACCTACCACCTAACGAAATCAGGTACAAAAACATGACCTATAGACATACACTTTCGTAAACTAACTATATATCAACTATTCAACCAGATAGTTAACTTTAACTAGAACTCAGTTACCTACAACACACTGCATGTATCATGGCACGCACTATACTTCTTGAGAAAAAAATGATGTTAGTATCCAGTGAATCAAACTGACGTAAGTGGAGCGACACCCAAACTCAAAACTTACTGGCTAAAATTACAGTGATAAGGCGATGAAGCTACCAACAACACAGAGCCAGAATAATTTTACTGGAAAGTCAACTATCTAATTCGTAACCTGTACTGGAACAAATGCATGTGTACGGGTAACTGAGAATACAGGTGCTGGAATTACGGATTTCTAGGGATACTATTATTATTACATCCTTTAATTCCTTGAGGAACATAGGGCTTCAGCTGCGCGTCTCCATTGCCTTCGATTCTCCGCCAACTTTTTCACCCCGATCCAAGTCTGCTCACATGTTTTCATCTCCTCTTCACATCACCTCCTCTACGTCATCCTCGAACTGACGACCAAATCGCCACTTCCCTTTCGGGTTCCACTCGAGCAATGGCTTGTCTAGTGATGTCACTTGATGGTTTGTTTCCTTAGAGTATGGCCAATCCATCTCCATTTCTTCCTGCATATTTGTTTCACAATCGATTCCTTTTGGGTTGGTTCGCTCCCAGAGATCCCTGTTGCTGATCGTTTCTGGCCGGCCATCAGGCCTTGAGTATTGAACGAAGACAACTGTTAATGAAGGTCTGTAGTTTGTTTGAGATGCTCTTTATGACTCGCCAAGTCTCTGATCCGTATAGTAGCACTGACTGACTTCACATTGGAGTTGAAAATCCGGATCTTATTTTTCATGGTGAGGAGTGTTGTTGATCTCCACACAGACTTGAAAGTAATGAAAGCTTGTCTTGCTTTCCCTATCCTCGCTGCTTTGATATCCTCGTCAGTTCCGTCCGCCTGTAGTTGAAACGATGCTTCTCAGGTAGGTAGGTGAAGGAGGTTGTTTCTTTCAGGTTCCTCCCATTTATGCTGGATGATTATTGTCAGTTGTTGTTGCTGCTGTTGGTGTTGGCCAGGAATCTTCATCACCTCAGCTTTCTCCATGTTCACCTGAAGTCCTATCTTCTCTGGATGCTTCTTCTGCCAACTTGTTGCCTTTCATTTGCATATCTTCCAGTTTGTGGGAAATCAGACATATATATGTTATCGGCGAAGTCCAGATCCTCCAAATTTTTGTGTGAGTCCATTTTATGCCTGTTTCTTTATTGCCCGTTGTCTGTCTCATTATCCAATCTACTGCAATCAGGAAGATCATTGGCGATAATAGACAGCCTTGCCTCACTCCCATCCTCTCTTCGAAGGCTTCCGTAATTCTCTCGTTGTGGATTACTTGGCATGCAGCATTGTTATACAACTGTTGGATGAGATGTATAATTGTCGATGGCACCCCGTAGTAGCGAAGTAGTTGCCAAATGACCTCTCGATCGACACTGTCTGTCGAAGGCCTTTTCAAAGTCGATGAAGTTGAGATAGAGAGGTGACTGCCATTCCAAGCTTTGTTCAATGATGATACGTAGAGTGGCGATTTGATCAATACATGACTTGTTTCTCCTGAATCTATACTATGAAGCTGAATAAACAAAAAGTTTAGTGGAGGGAACCATGCAACTCTTTTTATCTAGTTCAAGTGTGGACGATTTCAGATCAAGGCAACAAAAGGTATGTATCAACAGTCCCTATTAGTTATTGTTAAGCTTACGTGAGGTGGTGAAGAGACAAAAGCAGTATATTAGTACAAAATGGGTTCATGTCGTAAAATTCGAATGGGTTTTTATCATGAATACCTTTTTAAATAGGTTATAATCTAAAAATTTGAAGAAAAAACAGGTTTGCCAAAAATAACTGTACGATGAAATCTAACAACTAAGGATGAATATATAACGCCTCATAACAACTAAAGGGTAACTAGCTTCGAATACTGGTCTTTTGACCTTCCTCTTGTAGTCTTTCACCACAAATACACACGAAAATCCAAGAAATCTGACAGCCATGAAATCAGTATTGCAACCTACATTGACTCTGAGCCTTCAGGCAACGGTTATAGTTCTCCTTACTGAATCCGATAGCATTACTGATTCTGAGACAATAAACACCCTTAGGTACTCTACTTCATGAGTTACGCTTTTATTAATACGATTACATAGTCTGTACATAAAGCTTAAAGTTCCATGATGGTAGTAGCAGCTATCGCACAGATAAACTAGTTTCCTTGAGTTTGATGAAGAAATCACAACTTTTTGTTCCACTGATCAATAATCGGCTCACTCAAATATTTTCTAAATGCTTGACTTTCTAAACCAGTTAGAACCGAGTTAGATATTCTTCCTTAGAGAACTAATAAGTTAACTAGAATTCCAGTCGATTTCGTGGCTGAAAGTGATTAATTCTGACAAATATAACACAAAAACGGTATACTTATCGGATCTGGGAAGTCAGAGTACGTATACGTAGAAGTGGTATAGTTACAAAAGTAAATAATAATGACCAACATGCCCCCTAAAAATTGGTATACTAGCGAAAAATGGATTTAGGTACCAGAAGTTTAGATAAACTGCTTACAATATAAGAAAAATAAAACTCACTAACCTCTATCTCTTTTCTAAGGGACGCAAGTTCAGATTCTTTCGTAAGGTCATATTCACGCGAACTATCTTTAAATGAAGCTACATGATATGGTCCTTCAGAAAGGGTAACCTTAACTGGAGAACGAGTCATCATCTCCCCACTGCCTCTTGGAAATATCCGGGCTTGTGCAATCATTTCCAATACAGATGTTTTACCAGCACTTTGGTCACCAACAACAACAACTCGTGGCAACTGATCCTGAAGAGTAAATAAAGAGTAATAAGGTGCATCAAAATACATATCGGAACTTCGTTCAATTCTTTAAAGAATAAACAATCAAACCCATTTAGCTTACTTTTTAGATTGTAAAAGCTGTATTCATTTAAAACCCAAACATACTTCACTGCCACACTGAAAAGACGAAACTTAAAAACAGGGGAGATTCCCAGTAGTGGGTGAAGAAAGATACTTTGGAAACACAAAAGAAACAACTAGTAATTGCGAACAGTTGTAACAATATCGATGAGATGATCCAAAAACCGTAGACAGACATCAAAGAGTAATCTCGTGTTTTCTAGATATACCGAAAGTCCTTCCACCATAGAAAGCTTTAGCATCATCATTTTCCAACACCCTGAGTAGAACAGTCTAGGTGAATGAAGAAAAACTAGGTGATTCTTAGTATTGTAACATAACGCATTTGAAACAGAATTCGCAGCATATGAACTATGATCCACAAATGAATAGTAATAATAATTATTATTATAGTTATCAAAAGGCACCTAAATAGCATTACCTCTCATAAGGAATAGAACATTCATATCAGTTGTATAAGGTTACTTTAACACGCCATTAAAAAAACAAAGAAAATGTGATGGGTAGGAAAGGAACAGAAAGGATTATGTGCCTTCTTGAGTTTAGCGATTTTCCATGCAAAAGTGGTTTAATTTAGTCAAGGCGATGTTTTCTGAATAAAGAGGATTTGCTAAGGCGAACAACCATTATAACTACAGCGTTTACACACTTGTCTAAGGAATCTTGAAAATATGAATTTTCCAAATTTGAAACAGAAGTCTTGAATAAAACTGTAACTAAAGGAATGTAAATACATATATTACCGTTGTGGTAAATACGTGTACCAGTTCTGCAACTTAACTTCATATTAACTTAACTGGTAGATGATAAATCGCTTATATAGCCATGGGATGTAACATTAAACGGATACAAGATTAAGACTATACTGAGGAAGTCTCATTTCATTAAGTATCTGCACATTATATTACTTCTGTATTCTGAAAATTTGTGAATGGGTTACTTGTATGGTCCCAAACTTAGCTAATATATCTGACAATATCATAAAATTACCTTCCATACAAAAGCAACTGTAAAATATGAAAAATTTAAAAGAACCCTTTATACCATAGGAAAGTGGTAGGATCAACACGAAATACCTTAATGTATAATAAAACTAAACAAAGTGCAAGTGATATCCAACATAGTTATGCCATATCACCTTCTCTCAGCTTACTCAACCTATTGTTTTTTCATTCCTTCACGTCCCCAGTGGAACATGGGGCTTCAAGCTAGAGGCTTGAAGTTTCAGTAGCAGTTGTGATTATTTTCACGGAATGGGGTTGCTAACCCTATGCCCAACCTCCCTCTTTATCAGTCTTATTACTGGCTTAGCGAAGTTAAGGAGTGCGTCGGCAGGGAATCGAACCCCGGACCACACAAGTGGTTAGCGAGCATTATACCGCTGTGCCACCGCCACACTACCCAAACTGTGCGTCGGTGGTACAGCCGTATAATGTCCGCCGACCACGTGTGTGGTACGGGGTTCGATTCCCTGCCGATGCACTCCTTAACTTCGCTAAGCCAGTAATAAGAATGATAAAGAGGGGAGGTTGGGCATGGGGCTAGCAACACCATCCCGTGAAAATAATCACAACTGCTACCGAAACTTCAAGCCTCTAGCTTGAAGCCTTGTGATCCGCTAGGAACATAAAGGAATAGAACCTACCAATTAACATACTTAAAAGTACAGAAAACCCACGGTGTAGTTCATTCTTGATCATCAGAGAAGTACTATTTATCTAGATAACCTGAGAAGAAATAAGTCCTCCAACTAGTTCCATTATGGGCTAGCACTATTAAAAACAAGATATTTTCACTTTATCTTAATAGTCTTTAATAATGGATTGATGAACTGTTCAAAAAATGAGAGAAAAGCATTTTTCATCCAGTTCCCAATGAAGCCTATTCTTGACCATATGAAAACAACTCAGTTACGATTCCATTATCTGTCAAGGTTAATATGATAGCTACATCAGGATTGTGCGAATGGTGAAACAAACGTTAGAAACTCCTTCACCACTTACAAATCAATTACCTATGCCTTCAGCCTTTGCGGCATCATGTGCAGTGCTAATGGACAGTGTTTGATGAAATCACAATTACTACCAGTATATTCAATAGTAATCCGCTTTGGCTGACAGATGCGGCTAGAACAAAAGCTACACATTTGTTTACAACATTGCCGTGTATCAAATCCTGAAAAGGTATTTTAAAGATTTCAATATTAGCAAACACTTAGTTGGTAGATCATCGCCTACGAGAATGTACATTTGGAATTTTTACTAGGTTATGAGACAGGTTAACCATATTAAACAAAGTCAAGTAGCAATACGAGTTTCGGCCTACAATTCATCTTTCTTAATTCTTATGCACTTCGTTTTTCCATAGTCTCTTGATACTTACTTACTTTACTTTACTTCGGCTATCTCCTACGGGAGGATGAGCCGGCTTCATGAACATCTCAATCATCGCTGCCCAGGCGTGGCGATCTGATGCAAGAGAGTTCATGAAGTTTCATGGGAATTAGGTACGAGTGATGTCCCCAGAATCGCTCGGCCTTTTGTTTGAGAATGCAGCTCTAGCCTTTACACAACCAAGTGTGACCTACAATGCAGTAGGAGTGGAGTAGGGAGTCCACTATCCATTGGCAGCTGGTGACCGGAGTCCGGTTCATACGCCTTTTTGAACGGGGCCAGACATCTAGGGCATCCAATAAGCCCTTTGTCCATATGTCTGCCGGTGAGCTTCATACGCCAATCGTTGGAGGTTTGGAATCAGGGTTTAGCCATCTCCCCTAGATTGTCATCCAATGGACAGTCAACCCGGTGAAGAGCGCCGGGCATCCGCTTTTGCCCTCTCACTTCGGTGAAAAACACCTCCGTCACGTGAAGGCAGTGAGTAGGACTTCCTCAGGATAGGCTATGTAAGACGCCCGGTCATATGGGAGCATTTCAAGAGGTGTACGGAGGGGTGGCCAACCCACAGCGCAAGGCACCCACCCCCGACCATCCTGAGGCTTTGGAGGCTTTTGATCATGAAATGTCACACCGTAGCACCCTAAAATGACCAGGATGTAACTAAGAATGACATTCATTCCTAAAGTCAGAGATCTAGCCTCTAACAGCACACTTATCATAAAATTATCATGAAGTGGAACACTACTAATAAACAATAAATAGCGTAGTGATTATAAATAATCCGCCTAAAATGATAAAACTAAACTTGAAGGTATGATGAAGTTGACACTAACGAGTTTTAAAGAAATAGTACAGTTAAATCTTCCAAATGACTGCTACAATTTGATTGAGTAATCAGGCTGCTGTGAGGCTTTATAGGACGAAATAGGAGAAGATTCGTTACCAAAGAGTGATTCTTCAGTGGTATCATTTTTCAGACTGTACACTCCCATTCATCATACATTTTCATACCAACTAAAGGAATTCGCTATATGCAAGAGATTGTACAGCCTGACAATGGTATCACCGAAAAGAGTAACTCTACGCTGAATACCTTTTCTTCCATTTGCAACGTAATTTTTAATCATTTTATATGACTACGGCAATCAAAATAATATGACGTCGGTTTGAAACGAAATGCAACTTACAAAGCATACAAACGCAAATAAAAAGAACTATTTTACGACACGAGATTCTCTGTCCGTTGCTTTTAGTGAGACTGTGGCTAATATTATCTTGTTAAAACTTCAAAGAGCGAGGATTGCGGTTATCACTATAACTTTAGCAACACTTAGTATGTCATATTTTTGTTATTCACTTACAATCACGTCAATAATACAAATGTGTGTTTGTGCAAACAGTTTCACTCACCTGAGCATTATACGCCGAATCCAGATCAGATAATTCATCTAGAACTTCTGAATACATATCAATCAATGATTTCTGGAAAGAAATATGATAATAGTCAACCTACGTTAATGCGACCCTTCTGTGCAGACTTCTGCGACTTTAGAAGCAACTCTTTACGTAGTTCTCTATTCTCCTGGAGCAGCGCTTCAATGCGTTTATGAAAAGCCAACTGAAAAACACTTCGCAAAAGTGGTATTTACACTCACCTCATTTTTAAAAATGGCCTCTTGCAACTCCTCCACGGTAACATGCTTAACTTGACTTTTTGCAGGCTGAAGTTACATATAACTCACTGTATTCGAATACCTTTCTAGCGCTGTCAATCTTTTCGGAAACGGGCAATGAACATCTCCTACATCTGTCATATGACATTTATGTATAATTCACTAAAAGTCCAAACCTTTTGTGGCTTCATATTCCATCGAAGCTGCGTGCGAATCCTTCTTTTTTTCTGACGAAGTCTTAAAAGGATGCTAGAAATCATATGAACAAACCATAATAGATCCGGCGAGGTCGTTTGCATATTCCCTCATATGCTTCAGCGTCTCTTTCACATCATCAACGGGGATGTAATCTTTGATAGATATGTCAGGGAAAAAGTCCTTCAATTCGTCGTACTTCTGGAGAGATTTTATGAAACGTGATTTCAGCTACCTTCGATATTGTGTAGGAACCTCCAACACCAGCACCTAATGCCAGGTACCGAAACCGTAAAAGCCTGGCTGCTATCTTCCCAAGCTGACTTGCAATATTTCTCTTCTGCAAAAGCAATGGACTAGCATAGATAATGCGGTTCCTAGACAGCATTTCGGGGGAACTTGAGATTATCTACAAACTCATGACGAAACGCAGAGTAGAATATGGGCGCCCAAAATTATTAAGTTTCCAATTTTTTGAATCGATCCTCAAATTTTCGCTTCGTGGATCAACACTGTAGATTGTATATCACAGTATTCCTAAGTTTGTTCTTTATTTGTCCGATCACCTAGTAACTGAATCAGTGAAAGTTACAGATACGATTTACTACAGTAGTCCCAGAAAATAATGAGTCTTCTTGCATTGTTTTGAATCACCTACACAGTGGCCTGGTAATCAGCGTTTCGCCTTATATATCCCCCTTTATATATATATCCCCCTTTATATCCCCCTTTTTTACTAATTTAAAATTTTGATGCACTAGTCAGGTGAAAAATGTAGATTATTTCTGAAATAGTGAACACATTGTTTGGTCAATTGCTGAGAAGAAAGTCGTTTGGCTCCATTAGGGGTGAATGAGTGGCCTTCAAGTCATACCTTACGATATTCATCCCCATAGGACATTCCACGAGATGTAAAATCTGCACCCGTCTCAACTGAGAAACCTGCGTAATGTTGTGAACTTTGGGGAACCAGTTAGCCACAAATGTCTTAATTCGATGATTTATACCATTAATATTGTACAAGACATTTTTCGAGTCAGTCCATGATGTCGCTGAAAAAGCAACATCCATTTCTGAAAGCAGCGAAATATCTATGCGGGTCGTCATGACAGATGCAGTCACTTCAAGCCGCACACAGTAATACGAAAACTGGTATAGCTCAGTGATAACGCCTCGAAATGCAGCGTTGGGTCATATGCGTTCGAATCTCCGAATGGATATGATATCTTTCAAGAGCTCAGATATGCCTTAAGAGTGAGTGCAAACAAGCAAGAACATTTTGTCCATGAGTTCCTGTCGGTTGCCTCCGAACATGACAGAAGTTCTGAGTGCACCGTAATAGAGAGCCACCCGACATGGTGGTTACAGTGTGAACTTTTCAGCAGTAAACAAAGGACTAGATGTGTGACACTAGTTAGTTTTCAATTACTACACCTACGGAATATGAGATATAAGCTACTGCTCCATATCCACAGTGAGACATGGCAAAATATATGCGAGACTCCGTTTGCTTTGGAGCCTATAGGGTCGTGCAATGAGACTACCACTGACAAAATTCCACTCATACTTACTGGCTTATCAGAAATGGATTTTATGAACGAAGGAATCTTCCTCCGTTACCTAAGACATGACTAAGGCGTTTATGATAGGCTGTTTTCCAAAGTCTACGTCTCTTACTGCTGGTCCAAGTTCTTCTGAAGGCATAGACTCTACTATTCGTTAGCGTTATCTCTTGTCAGTCTAAAATCTCTAGAACAGACCTGGGCCAACCAACTAAGGAAATATACTGTCTAGGGTAATTTGTTGTAATCATCCGCATAGAAAATCTGTTTAATAAGTTGTGCAATTATACCAAAGGTTTCAACAAATTCTTTGGGGCATAGTTAACACAGATTCGAGGTGGCACGGCACTGAATGAATGAACAGTTAATTCGTACTCAGGAGCCCTATGGGTTATCTCACAAATGTTCATCCATAACATACGAAACACCTCTATATTTTGTTTCAGAACCATCATTTTAAAAACATTTCTTGTATATCAGCATCAAGCTAATTACATCAGCTCGAAGGCACAAAAGTATCCCAGCTTAACTACTGATAGGATGTTTTTAGATGTGCCACCCAATTGCATTTTATACCATTTCGCAGCTGCGCGGAATTTTCCTCTCTTCCTGAAATAGCATTCAATCACGTGCCGGCATAGCACCCACCCACATATATGCTGTTCACTGTTTGACCATAACTATCAGCAGAAAACAGAATGAAGTTTGGGTTGTCGCTGAACTTTGATGGTGACCTTAATAAACAGTTTGCAATTTAACATTTATAAGAACCTGCTCTGACCGCTTGTACAATAATTGAACAGTTTCAACTTTTGAAAAAGTACTAATTCACGATACTTCAGGATTGTAATTTATAAAATTACTGATCGCGCCTGCAAAAATGGCATGCATTTCTTGTAAACTTAACCGTTTATACGAAATATAAATTATTAATATTATAAGACGTTCAGTATTTCTTGGCCGTCAATGTGATAGCAACATAAGACTTTGGACACCGTCTCGCCATGCTGTTTTGGCTGTAGTATAACCCAGCCAGCATTCGTTCCAATAGCAAATGGTCCCCACCACCTTCTAAACGATGCCTCCCAAGACCAGTGTGCATCTGGGACATCATAATCAATCAGAAGTCCAACTGTATCATCCTTAATATGTGACAGCCTAATGTCCATCAAATGTTACCATGCCTTCAACTGTTCTTCAATAGGTGGTTGTCAAGGAGATGTTGGTAAACGTGGAACTGTATAAGTCTTTCTTATCTTTAACGAGTCCGCTTCATCTAAAGAAAACAGATTCAAAGCAGCCTCAACAGACTTGTGCTGTGAGACTCCATTTACCGTCACTACATTAAGCCACACGTTGTTTCCATTTGCGCTTAGTTTCTCAACGAACTCTGACTTATTATTCAGAGGATGAAAAGTCTCCAGAGACTCTTTCGGACCAAATAATCTCACTGAAACAATGCCCGAATAGACCTGTCCTAACTTGTCGTTATTTCCAATAAGTGTTGTTGAGCTTGCTGCATTATTACTGACCAAATGTAAAAATGTTTGATGGCTAACCATGCGTCGATCTACATTATGCCCATTTTCAAAGAGCGACATTTTGCAGTATGACGAGCGACTTTATTGCATATCCCCTCAATGACGCTTGTTGCTATGTTGCTATGTTTTTAGAATAAAAAACGTGATTATTTCCATTAATTTTAGCACTGAAGAATGGAATTTCTTCCACGTCAGTGTTATTTGATTGAAGTTTTAATCTCTGTAGGCCCTTAAAGGTATAAATTCGGCACGGAGAAGTGCTATGGAAACCGAAAGTACTTTTAGTTTACTAAATCTTACTGACTTCCCGTATAAATTTGATATCTGTCAAGTGTTTATGTAAAGTCTGCCGCAGTATTCAGCAAAGTAAATGTTGTAGTGCATAATTCCTAGACTTGCTGTAGTCATTGGTATTGCCAGGATATCACTTATTCGTTTTATGCAGCCGAAATATCCGATTTTCACTTTATTGAGGAAACACTATGTTGCCTGCAAAAGTAGTGCGTCAATTTATGAGTTTCATTAGGCCTACAGAATGTTTTCTATTCATTGAATACTGTTTGCGAATTACTCCATAAAACACATTTCCGAGTGGGATGCAACACAAGGTTGAATTCTTAAACTGTCATCCTTATAACAGTTCAATTCAATCACACATGTATTAGTAGGATAGTCTATAGCTGACTTTAGAGACTTATCAGGGAATAGTCTCATCAACTTACAGTTTGCTGATGATATCGTCCACCTAGACTATGCGAAGTAACCCCTGATGCTGTAGGATACGAAAATAATACCGGTGTTTGATTACAGGTGTCTGCGTTCTATCTCATGAGTAAAGCAGTATAATATGGCGAGTGCTGTTGAGGTTACGCATAAATGTTTAGGTGGGGAGGGTATATTAGTCTTCAAGGTAGGGAAGCTGAATAGGTTGAGATGGCTAGAACGTGCTGGCATATCAAGCCATCGCCTTCCTCCAGGGACAATGCTGGCCAGCACATGTTAAGGTTTAAAATGTGTTTGGGTCAGTCAAATGGAAAACTGGTATTGGTTCATAAAATCGTTGACGGTCAGCTGGAAGAACTACTAGAGATATGACTGCAAATCTTTGTTACTGGCACAGATGCATTCACTCTATGTAATCTCACGTATCTGTTCAACTCATGTTTTTCGTTGTCACTATTTATTCTCCCTCACACTTTCGCTCGTTAAACTTGCATTTAGTTTTATGTCTCTACCTACGTGTTCTACATGGAATGTGGTAAATTAAACAGGTGGACTTCTCTGCAAACTCATACTGAAAGCTAGTCAGAATGACACAGTCTAGGCATAACTAAATGCGAAACATTGATAAATGATCTCCAAAATTTCAACAAATGATAGGTGTAGTTCTTAATCTTGTTCTTTGCCAAATGAAAAATAGATACCTTTCAGTAATCTCTTCTTTCACCCGGGACTCGTCTCCTACTTTGCAAGTTTTTGTGCTTTGTCACTTTTGTGCTAAGCTTTCAGTCAGCATATGCCGTTGTTGTCGACTCAGGACATAGATGACTTTAGTTGAATAAGTTTTCGGTCGTGAAAACACGGGTCCTGAGGAGTTGACTGGTTGCATTATCATTTCTCAAATGGAATGCAGCATACTGTATATTAGGGTAAATATTCCGCCTCGTTTGCTGAAGCTGGTGTTCCTCAGGGTATTGTTATCTCTCCTCTTCTTTTTTCTCCCTCGTCTTACATGACTTTTCTCCTTCTAATGAGAGCAACTTCGTCAAATACGCTGGTGATCTGACCGTCTCACTTCCTGTCATGTTACAATGTGACTGCAGCAAACCTAACTGCTTCCTGTCTGTAGTCTAAGGCATATGGTCTTACGTTAAATCCCTCTAAATTTCAGGCAGTTAACTTTCCCTTCACTCATAAGCGTGAATTACAAGAATTGTGTTGTTTACAAGATGCTCGTATCAAAGAGGGCCCTGAAACAGAAACTAAGTCTAACATAAAATACCTTGAAGTAGTTCTATCCTCTGGTCTTTCTTGGTCATTCTATATCTTGTCGATTTCTAAGAAAACCTTCAGTCTAGCTTACCACGTTATGTGGTCAAGACAGTCAGGAATCATTCAACCTCCTTTTACAATTTGTTAACTCTTGCATCGGTCTTTACTGCTCCCCCTTATTCTTTCCTGAATTACTCAAAAACGGCTATGTCGTATTGTGCAGGGTATTAAGGCTGTCATTAGGGCAAGTGGCGTACCATTTAGTCAACTCGTTAATGGATTAGTTGAAAGACATCTAAACTCATGCGATAAATGGTCTAAAACTATACTATCTAACCCTCAACATCTCCCATATTCTCAGCTCTTGCCTTTAACTTCATCTGATCGAACCAGAAGTCAGTGTCAAAGATTATATGATCGGTTTCGGAATTACGTAATACCAAAAATTGCTGTCGATTTCATTGGCAGCAGTTCACAGCCTACTGAGTTTACAGAAGTGCAATGCTCATCTCCCACTTTCTTGAGGAGACGTCAACTAGGATTCTAGGAAAGTAGCGCGTCAGTATGTGAATTTCATGAATCTGTAGACTGCATTCCATTCACTTAATACTGAAACTAAACTATGAGGGAACTGATATTTCCAAGAAGGGTATAATACAAGGCTCATTTCTACAACTGTAGTCCTTATTTTAGTTCACGTTCATCCTAAATGTATTAACCGAATTATCTATCACCCACTTTAGGGACTTACCAGAGAACAGTCTTGTCAACTTAGTGTATGCTGATGGTATTGCCCACTTAGGCTGCGATAAGTGACCATTGAAACTGGAAGATATGAAAAGACTACTGGTTTTTGATCGTAGTGTCTGTACCCTTTCTTCTGTGTTAAGTAGTCTAATATGGTGAGTAATATTGGGGTTAAGTTTAGTGTTAAGTAGAAATGTGATTCCAAACGTTGTTAATGACACAGATGCATTCACTGTGTGTAATCTCACATATCTGAGCAACCCTTATATTTTTTCCATATGACAGTTTGTTTTTCATCACATTTATGCTCATTATAGTGACATTTAATTTCTTTTTTCTTCTACCTTTGTGTGCTACATGGAATGTGCTAACTTAAGCGGGTGCACTTGTGTGCAAGCTTCTATGTTGAAAGTCAGTCTGTCAGAATGTTCTATAGTCCAGATATAGTGAAATGCTAAAACGTGGATAAAAATAGGCAAAATGTCAACAAATGGTAATCGTATTTTCCCATTTAGTTCTTGTCTAACTGAAAAAAAGTGATCTTACAATAATTTCTCCTCTTACCCGAGATAACTCTCACACTCTTTCTCGTTATATCTCATGAGTTAGTTAATTTTATCGCTTAGCCCAAATGCGAAGTCGAAACACATCTGATGAAATATGTTTTGCTTATTACTAACTAAATATAATATTTTCAAGTGTGGAACGTCACAAATTGGACTGCTACACTTCTGTGCTCATTTCCATGTTAAAACTCAGTCAGTCAGCTTTGTCACTGCAGATGCGTAGTGTCACAACTACCTAGTGTTAATTAGCTTAAACAATTATTCATACCGTTTCCTAAGTACTCTATGCACTTCCTAATTCCTTAAATTGTCCAGATAAAGTGCACCGAAGAGGAAAACATAAACCAAAAGTCAGTAACACGGACATAAGAATTAGTGTGAATAGAAGTGAATGAGATGAGTGACCTTTTATCCCTGTAGTACGCTTAACTAAAATACTCATGTGTATGAATGAGGCAAAAAGTTGTGTGACTGACTTGATACGATTATGAGCAATAATTTGTGCTCGAAACGTCATCAGATAATATTGCTGTACAACACTGTGTGATTTATCAAAATAAAGTCGTATCCATAATGTAGTTATACTCTACCATATTGCCCAAGTTTTACACACATATCAAAAATATTCATCTTATCCATAATGTGTCACCCAACTGTTTCATTTTTATCTTCCTCATTTTAGGTTGTCAGTCTTCGTAGACATTCTGCTAGATGTCGTCGTACATAGTGTCTGCAAGCAGTCTTTCAATACATCTACCTCCCGCAAAGTTTTTGTTATTTTTTTTTTAGATTATTTACATTTGGCCGTAATACAATTAGTATGCTAATATTACTGATGCAATGACATGCAAGACCTGTACATGTTACTGTGAAGTTTGCCTGTAATAACATTCCCTCCATAGTAAATAGAATGCTTGTGATAACAATTCGTCATTATCTTTTCATTGCGTTGATAGGTGCGTATATATTAGAAAAAAGCTAACCTTGTCGTATTAGTTCTCTAAATTACAATCACTAAGTGCCCATTACCTCTGCTGAATACCAAGTGCTACTCGTGGCCCATGAACTACTTATTACTGCATTCGTAAATAACTGTCAAACTATTATTACATAGAGTAGTGAAACAGAAGGCGTATGAAATTTAGATATTAATGTGTATCTGAAGTTAACGACACAATATATATGTACATGTTTCATTTCCAAGCAAGAGAATTTTATAGGGTGATGTAGGGCTGAGCGCAGTGAGTTAAGAGTGTATTCTTTACTGTATACATATTGTATGAGTGAAATGCTTCTATTCAATTTTCGGCAAAGCTTCAATATCGTCCTGCAGGGTTTCTTCAATGCACTCTCAGGGAACAATACTTGGTACTGAGGAATCCAGCCAAAAGCATCTGTGACACAGTCGAATGACTTTTTCAACTAAAAGCCGCAATACTGATATTAAGTGTGATTTACCTGTAAACTGAGGGACTCTAGTGTAACACAGCACCATATCCCAGCAGGGTATTCTTTGTGTTTTACAGGTACAAGTAGAATTCATGGACTAAGCATTTGTCAAATATGGAGGCGACCCACTGAGTCACTTAGACGAAGGGCTGAGGAAATGCGATACCTTATACACGCACCTTCAGATGTAGGCATGTGTCACTTCACATGAACTCTGAGCCATATCGAGTAGGCATTCCTTTAAATCCACCCTACCTTGTACGCTGAATTTTTGTTCGTATATACGTGATGACTTGGTGCGTTTCGTGGTTTGCCTATAATTACGGAATGTACATTATATTAGGGAACACAAATGGATTTTGTGAAAACCAGTGGTGTTCCTTTTCTAGTCTTAACTGATGTCACATTGATTGACACGATTAAAGGAATAGATTGTAACATGGTGTTTTCTGTAGCTGCGAAACATAGATACCTAGTTTCGAATTGACATCATGCGTCTAATCCTGTTAACCTACGGGCATAGTTTATCCTTCACGATACCTAGAAGTCAAGAGCAGACTGTCTTGGACAGACCTAGTTTTACTTTGTGACTAATTGGTGAGTCACCTGGTGTTGTGGTAGTAGAAAAAACAACTCCAAACCTTAGTATTTTCTAGATATGAACATATTTACTTACTTTGGCGACAATTTCATATTAGGGATATTAACCTTTACTTAGTAATTTGGATCCGAAAGTAAACGCCATATTACTAAGTTATTCAAAAGACAGAATGATGAGTGAAATAGTACTCGGATACTTATTCTAACGAAACCGAATAATGATAATCGTTTAGCCTACCAATATGCCGCTTACTTTCAGTCTTAATTTAAAGACAAATTTAGTTGCTCACTAAATTAATAGTTTCAGAAGACTGCTCTACTCCTGTCTTCGAAATACTTTGCCCGATCGTGTTTTACTTCAAAATATTTGTATACTGGCCAGTTGATGTTGCTTATCCAGTTACACTGTTTTTCAGTTAATGTCGCACCTATTTCCTATCAAACGAAATATCCCTCAAACCGTCAACGAGTAGCCATCGTTTTTAAATAAATAACCTTAACTATTCGCATGTAAACAATGCTAATGACTTTATCACTTACGTGATGTTTCAACTTTCGATTAATCAGTTTTCCCATTCATGAGCACCTGTTTCAATTTTAACGGATAGTTCTAGCCTTTGACTACTGAATTAATACGTTTCGTTATATACCATCCTTACGAATTATAGGTACTAATAATAATCACTGCTAACAGATTTATCACGAGAACGAGAATGCACTCCATACTGACGACAATATACCTCAGAGGCGGTAGCATCTTCTAAACACACTACTCAATACAACACATGACCCTAACTCTGTAGCTCACAACATTCTATAAAGTTAGTGGTGACTATTAACAAGTAGAATGTCTATTTGAGGTATAGGGAATATATTTATTAGTGATTCGACACAAAATACAAAATCAACGGTACTGGAAACCACTTTCTTCAGCAACGAATCCAACGAGGCCACTGGAACTACAGATTACCTAAAAAATTTAAGGGTGCACAGCATGTATACATGAATATAACTGCCAATATAATATTAACGAGATACCAAAGTAAGAATTAATGAAAGTTTATATCAATATGCGATTACATCAATTACTATTTTTGACACAAGTGGATATTTAGACGAAGTAATAAGACGTAATTTGTATGAGTCGTGCATTGTTGTATTTGTGCAACACAATTTGGACAATATGGTCACGCATGGACTTGTCATAGGAATACATATGAAATTAATACAGTTAAGAGGTCAGAAAATAAATTCACGTCGAATTAAGATCACATATCGAAGGTCAAAATAACAATGAACATCACTAAACCAAATAACAGGTATTAGTACATCTACCCTGACTGGTATCCAAACCAAGTTTAACAAAGAAGGTTTTGTGTGATGACAAATAGTTTTGGAACTCACAAAAGTGGTTTAAACTTCCGAATCACACTTCGGATTCCACAAACTTTAGGACCCAATCCAAACACGTTTTACAGATAGGTTTAAAAAAATGTGCAAACGTCAATTTTATGTTCTGTCCATATAACATGTTTCGAAATAGAGGAGCTGGGACCCCAATAATGGCTTCTGAAGATTCTGTTGCTTCTGGGGGCATTTAGAAATATGATGCGTAGCCCTTACTTGCAGAAATCGATGAGTCCCCCCTAAATGGATACAGCAGCCGCTTCTAAACCTTACGTCCATAGCTTTAAGAGATGTCGGACACTACTTCTACGTGGTTTCAAATTAATTTTGTGAATTAACTTTGAACAAACGCATATAATTTGGCGTTAGGGCAATAACAAAAATCGGAAGTTTATGAAACCAAACTCAATAATAGAACAAAATGACGCACACCACAGATGTCTTCACGTACCTGATCACGAGAATGGTATTGAAATCCACCAAATTACTAAAATGTTGCAGTGTGCATTTAAATCATTTAAAAATTTTGGCAGAAAACAGTGAATGTTGTAGGTTATCGCAAAACATATCGCAGTTTCTGCCCATTCGTGAACACTAATTTTCCCTTGTATCTATGCATCCCATTGACTTTCAGCCATCAAAACACCACACGAAAGTGCGGAAGGATGCACGAATTCGATATCAATCATATTTCGGTTCCTGCAACAGTAATAGGTACTGCACAACAGCTGATAGGGAAATTCGAGATCGAGTACAGGTTTCCGCCAAGCTGCAAGGAAATCTATCGAATGACAGTCATCGAAATGTACGCAAAGCTTACTCGGTATGCCAAATAATCATTGCATGAACCATGTATTTAAGCGTCCTGCCACACAAGCAATCAGTAAATGCTCAAGAACGATATTGAACAACAATTTTCACATAAATTCATCCAACAAGAGCAAAATAAGCACCGAAATCGCGTCTACTGCGTTTGCTGGACGGCTAGCTACAACTCGAATCAACGAAACCGCGCAAATGCCGTCAAGGTTAAGCCAGAGGCGCCACTTCAAATAGGGGATATGCTTTATCAACGCCCGTTTAGGAACAACACGGAGTATATTAACTCAGGATCTTACACTAACAACTTATAATTTAATTGATTCTCGTGTACCAAAGGCAAAGTAAAACACCAAAACTGATTGTCCAAATTACGAGATATATTTCAGAACCAAATCACGGACTGAAGCGGAAGCTAAGCTGGTTGGTCATCGTGAACGAAAGTGACACGACGGAGTACCAAATGGCGGGAATGCTTGACCAAAAGCCTTCAGCAAGACAAGTCGACTTAAACTCTAAGAGTCAGCAGCCAATGTTCACTGATGATTCCTATGGTCACGATGTAATTCTTCTCTTAGACATAATCTATTCATATGGTCAATAATTTTGGGGAATTATTTACCGCTACAGCTCACTCCCCCCAGTTGGGTTGTGAGGACCCTAAGACAGAACCAGCCAGAAGTAAAAAACTCGATGGTTCCCTTTCGGGTGAAAAAATCTTCCGAGAGGCTTGGTGGCGTGCCTACCGGTTTGTCTGCCTATGCTAATAGGGTGTTTGCACATCGATTCTTTGATGTTGTTCGTTGGATCCCGTGTTTCGTTTGTTTCTTGTCCAGTGTTCGTCGCACATGGGAAAGAAAACAAGAACGCTAAGAACCTTGTTGAGGAAGATGTACCAAATCAGCGTTTTTTAGAGAAAATTATGTGTATCTGGCATACAGTAAAATAATGCAAAGTTTAGAACATCGAAAAAGTATGCATTTAAATTTTTTAGTGCATGCAAACTGTACGGTTATAAAAAATTGTTTTACTTACGTTTAGTAATGCTGTATCAAAAAGAAATTGATGTCCGAAAAGAAACAAAAATAATTAATACCACAAACAAAAGAGGTGGGTGAATAGCAGCACTCAGTTATGTTATATAGGTGTGAAGATATTCTGGGAACCTTACGGTACGTCCAGAACGGGTTTCCTTAGGGGGCTCGACAGAAGGTTCGGTAGCTGTCGCTATGCTAGTGACTTATTCGAGGTCTAAACGATCTTCGGTTACTTGTGGATTATGGGGTACGTTGAGCACTATGCTAATAGGATTACCTTCCAAGTAAGCCGGTTTCAGACGGTGTCGTCGCGGCCTCTTTTGTCTGAGACAAAGAATTTATCCGAACGTTTAATTAATTTGTAAGGTCCGTCGTATGGGGGTTCCAGAAGTCTACGCACAGAGCCATGACGAACAAATACATGTGAAGAAGTTTTTAAACACGGGTGAACAAAAACATCAATGGACTGTGGACGAAGGGGAGCAGGTTTAACCGAACGCATCGCGTTTGTAAGCCTGCTGACTTATGAAGCGTGATGTACCACTGGTGGAAAGCTCGAGAGAGAAACAAATTCACCAGGCAGTCGCAGTGTCGTGCCATATACTAGCTCGGCGCTAGTACAACCAGCATCGGTTTTCAGGGCGTTTCGTATCTCTAGGAGAACTAACGGAAGGGATTCAGTCCAATGGGTGTTGTTTGCAGCTGACAGACCAGCTTTCAGCTGTCTGTGTAGACGTTCTACCATACCATTAGCTTGAGGATGGTAGGCTGTTGTTCGAAAACGCATGCAACCTATGATTTTAGTCAGGGCGAAGAATAAGCCACTTTCGAATGGCCGCCCGCGATCAGTTGTTATGGAAGATGGGAATCCAAAGTTAGCGATCCATCTTTCTACGAAGACGCGTGCGACTGTTTCAGCAGATACGTCTTTGATGGGTACTGCTTCCGGCCATCGTATGAATCGATCGATGCAAGTTAAAATATAGGTATATCCATGGGATTCAGGAAGGGGTCCAACCAAATCTATATGGACGTGTTCAAAACGAGCGTCAGGGAGAAGAAAGGTGCCAAGTGGGCTTTTGGTGTGTCTTATTACCTTGCACCTTTGACAGGCAAAGCACGTGTGTGCCCATTCCCTTACTTCTTTATTAATGCCAGGCCAACAAAACCGACTAGTTACGAGCTTGACAGTAGTTCGAATACCTGGGTGAGATAAACCATGCAACGTATTGAAGACGTTACGGCGTTAACTTTTAGGCACGATGGGGCGAGGAGTACTCGTGGAAATGTCGCATAGAATAGTATCTCTTCCCATACCTAACGGTTTCTCAGCTAATTGTAGAGTTGTTTTCGACAACTCATGTTGAAGATCGGTATCTCCTTTTTGAAGACGAGCCAGTTTTACAAGGTCTATGCCGTCGATTTGGGTGAGGGAACAAACGCGCGACAAGGCATCTGCCACAGTGTTGTTTACTCCGGATACATGGCGAATATCTGATGTAAACTGTGAAACGTAATCCAGTTGTCGTGATTCCCTGGGTGAATACTTATCTGAAGGTGAGTTCAGAGAGTACGTCAGAGGTTTGTGATCAGTAAAAATTATGAATTCACGACCTTCTACCGAATGTCGAAAATGACGTATAGCACAGTACATAGCCAGAAGTTCTCTGCCGAATATGCTGTACTTCGTTTCAGCTAATTTAAGGTGCCTCGAGGAAAAGGCGAGTGGTTGCCACTCTTTGTTAACTAGCTGTTGTAGAACTGCGCCGATTGCAGTGTTTGATGCATCAACCGAGATACTTAACGGTGCCGTTGGATCCTGATACATCAGAAGTGTGGCATTCGCAATAGCTTTTTTAATCTGGGTAAAAGCATTTTGACCAGACGCGTCAGGTTCGATAGACTTGTTATTCCTTCGAAGAAAGTCTGTCAATGGCTGAATCAGAGAGGCACAGTTGGGAATAAAGCGTCGATAATAACTTACTAAGCCGTTAAAAGTGCGGAGACTTTTCACCGTCTGTGGCTCTGGGAAGTTCAGTATGGCCTCGACCTTAGTAGTCAGTGGGCGAATGCCATTGCAGTCAATAGTGTGACTCAGGAAGTCGGGTGAGTCAACGGCTATTTGACACTTTTGAATACTAATGGTAACACCATGTCGGCGTAACCTGTCAAATGAAAAGTCCAAATGTCTAAGGTGAGTTTCCTTGTCTGGACTGGCAATGAGTATGCGTTTACAAAGTCGAGACCGCGTATTACTTCATCGATGAAGCCTTGGAATGTTTGGGCTGCATTCCGGAGACCGAATGGCATACGCAGAAATTCAAAAAGTCCGAAAGGCGTAATGACAGCCGTTTTCGGAATATCTTCTGTTGTCATTGAGATTCGGTTACACGCTCTCATCAAGTCGATTTTAGAGAATATAGCCACGCCAGATAATGTTGCCGTCAAGTCGTGTATATGGGGCAACGGGTATCAATCAAGGGTTGAAAAGCTGGAACAAGGAATGTCTTTATCTTAACGAGTGACAAGACGGGGCCTATGTATGTGATGCCTTTGATAGACAGACTAGTAGTATTGTCAATCAGTCGTTTTCGACGGACGTCTACGAGTAAATCATGATGATTAAGTAGGTCCGTGCCAATGATGGGCATTGTAACGTCAGCGAGAAGGAAAATCCATCGAATAGGTTTGCGTAAACCTACGTTCAGATAGACGTATTTCCTACCAAAAGTTGCGATTGGTTTTCCATTTGCAGCCTGTAAGTTGAAGGTAGGTTTCTTCTGTCGATCTGCTGCTGTAGCAGGAAGGACGCTGACTTCGGCACCTGTGTTGACTAAATATCGAGTCTGGCTGACCACGTCATGGATGTAAAGAAGGCGGCTAGTGCCACCGGCGACGGTTGCCGCTAACGCGTGCCGGCGGGATAGCTTCCCACAGACTTTGAGACATTTCCGAAGTTACAAGGCTTACGGCAACACTTCGCTTCTTGGCCATAGGTGTTGTGGCACCAGCACCAGTCAGGGTTTTTCAGTGGACGTGGTTTGGACTTAGATCGACCACGTGAGTTCCTGCGTTGAGGAGATTTAGGGTGACGCGCGGAGGATTTAGAATGCATGTTCGACCTAAACATCTGCTGGATGGAGTTGCATAACTTATCACTGCAGTATCCTTACTCGAAGTCTGCCTAGCCACCGAGCATATTTCGGGAACAGGCCGTTTAGTTATTTCTAGAATCCTATCTGCAGTAATAGCTAAGTCCTCTATTACAGTACCCTGAAGCATCACAAGTACGGTCTGTACAGACTGTGGCAGCTTGGTTAAGAAGAGTTCTCTGAAAAGTCCTCCATCGAACTGACTTTGGCCAACAACCTCTCTCATTCTTGTCAGCATGCTCACGGCTGACTGATCCCCAAATCGATGTTACGAAATAATTCGTCCAGACGTTGTCGAACCGTGAGAACGTTTCTCCTGAGGAGGGATGCTTTGAGCAACTCGTACGAGTTAGTTACCTTGGGACTCTACATCTGCAAAGTTACGTACTTGCTGAACTCCCGCGATAGGGCGTGAATAACTGCAAGTAACTGTGAACGGTGATCGGTTATCCCATGCTCACAAAAATCTGCTTCAGCTATCTGAAACCACGTTTCAGCATTATCTGGCCAGTATGGTACGAGCTGAATGGTTTTAGGAGTTGAGCGGATACGATGACCTTGGGACTAAGATCACTCATGACGAAAATTATGTCGAATAATATATGGTACAAGAACAAATACAAAATGGAACGAACTTATCGGGGTTATCTGCGTATTTATCGAAGATGAAGTTCGCGGTTGGGCTCACCAGTTTAGAGGTTGATGGTATAGACGTTCGCAAACAACACGGAATATATTTTATTATTATATTATACTATTATATTTTTATACCATATTCTATCGTCCATGTCAGCCATTTGGTTATCATCTCATTATGAATAGGATTGATAACGTGTTTGAGATTATTGTGGAAGTTCAAGTCAGTTTCGCTCACCAAGTCTTATAGCAAATTCGGTGAGATCTTTCTGAGTCGGGATTATAGGTTGGAAATTTCTTACGAGTTCGTTAATTAGTGAACTACTATCGTATGATCCCGGCGAAACAGATCATGTTGTGTTTACGTGGTCACCTCCTTACTGGTGTCTACAGTCGGGGCCACTCAAGCCTCGAAAGCCCTTCTCGCCTTTCTTGGGCAAAAGTGCAATAGGTTGGTCGGCACTTGCTCGTTATTGAACAACTTACCTTGGGAATTGGTTAATGAACACTGCGTATCGACTAAGGTTACAAGCAAAGTGCATTATTTCAATCCTACGCACACACATTGTTAATAATAGGGCTAATCGATTCACTAAAATCCGAAATAAATTAATGCCTTTTCATATCTCTTAAACTATTATCCTTCTAATCGCATTCACTGACCAGTTCGAAATTAAGCGGTCCTAACTGCTGTTCAAGTTTCAGCTTCATTGTACAGAACCCCATACTACTGACTGAGTGAGATGGATGACTGTATACTACGCATGTCAAACGGTGGTAGCTGTTAGGAAAATAGAGGTATTCAACACCCTGGGAGGACGTTTCGCTCGTTAGAGGCCAAGCTCATCACCACTGTACCCAGTTTGAATGGGCTCAAACAGCTGAAACGGATTCAAATCACATTTTTATGGCTATTAAGCACAGCTGGCTGATAACAATGTTACAAAACTACTCATCTTAGTCAGTTAGTAGCATGTAGTGTCATCCAGATGGGAGTCAATTCTTGGTTATCACCGATTTCAGCAAGCAGATCACTCCTCTGATCTGAGAGTTTGGTTTCCAAAAGAAACTGTGCACCTCCTCAAGCTGAGAAGGTTGCAATTAGTTTGCAAATAATAAAAAGACAGTTGTGGCGGAGAAAATTTTCTTTCTTTTTCTTCTCGACGAAGTCGTGTATTGGCGTATTTATAATAAATGGGTTAGAAAGTTCCATAAGAGTTTCCGGTCAGGGGTCAAATTAATAAAATTAAAATTAGTAATTAAAATGCCATGATAAACAGGTCGATGAATAAAACTCAAACAGAGTAGCACCATAACTACTATCAATCTACTCAATAATTATGATGCTACTCTGTTTGAGTTTTATCCGTCGACCCGTTTACTATGGCATTTTAATTCCTAATTGTGTGAAAACGGACAATCACACCACAGCTAAGTTGCCGAGCTCTTGCCCCTTGAAAATTTGAATGACCAATATGTGTTCCAGTCCGCAGGGATAAACAGGGTGATTTTTGAGGGTGGAACGGTTGAGGCTCAAATGAATTGACGAATTCTTTGATCCTTCACAAAATGATTCGCCATTACCACAGGCAAGTGTTTTTAAATCTTGCAGACTGAAAGTGGTATGTGAAATCCATTGATTTCTTGCCGACCCTTAATGAGAAAATTTTTCTTTACTGCCACTGTTAAATGTGAAAGGTTCAGGAACGTTAGAATCTTTCCGAAGTTAAAGAAGAACATCCATTTCACCATTCTGCATTTGTAATAGAGAGAACTTCGCAGCTAAATTACCTTCAGCGATGTGAGGAGGTCAGTGATTGTCGTTCTCCATGTGAAGCATCCTTTACTGGCCTTCGTGGAAAATTGCGTATCCTCCATATTAGTTCGCCATGTATGTTGGTAATTTAGGGTCTAGATACAAGATATGGCCTGGAATATTATTACTATATTGTGATTATATCCTTCAGATCCTAAAGGAACATAGGGTGTCAATCACGTCTCATAAACCGTTAATGCCCAGCTCTCGCTACGCTCGGGCCCACGCTGTTCCTTGAAGATTTCAGAAACGCTTAGTTATAACGGACGAAAAAACCAAAACACCGATCTGCCGCTTGATATTTCTTTATTGTTACACCAACATATAAAAGGAATAAGTGAACTAAGGTCTGAAAACAAATATTACAATAATAAATCATTGTATTACTTCTGACGATGTTTCACTCTTCTTTCTGAACAGCGACCGATGAGACGATGACTGTCGTATTGATGCCTCCGCGAAAATTGGGGAAGTTGATTTTGAGCAAACAACCAAGAATTGATCGTTCAATCTTCAACTCAGCTCAGGTTTAGCACTAGCATCTGATGATAGGTGGGCTACATGCTGATCAATTACACTGACGGTTTGACAAGTATGCATGCCTTCTGCAACTGCATCTGCATTTATTTCTACTTCACGTTCAAGTTCTACAGAACCTTTGTTCAACTTAGCAGTAGTAGGCATATCCCTCATCTCATCCTGATCAACCATAGACAAATCTGCACTATCATGATCATTATCACAAATATTCAATTTACCATCATCTATCTGTCGACTTCATCAATTTCAAACTCTTTAATAACAGAAGTAGACAATTTTGGTTCCTCCTCGCAAATCCTAAGAGGTCTTATAACTTCACTCTGACTAGTAATACCTTGTAAACTTGTAGGGTCAGAACTGCACTCTGAAGCAGTGACTCTATTCTGTGACACTCTATTCAACAATGGCTTACCAGTTGCAACTACAGACTTCTTGACCAAACCGTTATCGTCACACAATTCGGAGTCAGGCCTGGGGTTTACATTTAGCTTATCACTGAACTTCCTCACTGGTTCACAGTTCACCTTTGTATGCACCTCTTGCAAACGTGTAAAATACAACCGTGTTTGTCTTGCATCTTGTAACTTATCTGTTGAGGATGTACTACGAAACCTGTTACACTCACTAAGTTTATATGCATTACTAGACATCATGGAGCCTTCTCGATATCCACCTCTCTGAGGCCTATTCGTCATCAATGATTGCGTTTTACCCTCAGACTGCTCTATTCTAGGGTGAGATTCAATATACTGTCGAACTTGCTCATAGATTGATTGGCACTATCTTTTATCAGTTTCAGGATATCATCAAACCTTGACTCGATACCCTCATCCTCCATACGGGAGCTTATCTTCACCTACTTCCTTTGCAGTCGAGTAGGTAGGCGTCTTGCTATTACTTCTAGTATAAAACTCGAGTTGAGGTCACTCACGCGATTCATCGAAATCATTCCATTCTTGTAAATTAGCAAATTATCTAAAAACTCAGTGAGTGCCTGGGAGCCACCCTGTAATTGACCACCATTACCCTTAACAGCCTCGAATAATTTCCCTGCAATCATCGAAGGTCTTCCAAACCTTTGACGTAATATGCTCATAGCCTCATCGTAGCCCTCTTTTGTCTTCATAAACTTACAACACTGTATAGCTCTTGCAGCATCTCCAGTGCAATATCTCATCAAATACATTAACTTCAATTCATCACTTAATAGAAAACTACTCAACATGATCTCAAACTCCTTTAAAAATTGTAAATAAACAGCTGGGTTTCCATCAAAACACCGTGGTTCTAATTTAGGGAGTTTGATGTTCCTATTATCCATGGACGGCGAAACAGTGACATCAACCATGTCATGCTTAACATCAGACACATCGTTACAATTAACAGACAAGTCACCATGACTTACTTTCCTGTTTGCATCCAAGACACTCTGTCCCTTCTTTGACCCAGGCATTGTTGAACTTGACCCAATTCCAAAAGAGTTCCAGATATTGCTTGTTCAAAGAGGACTTGACCGGCACCAGGAAAAATAAACGGTGACTATCCAAACTTTCACCAACTGTTTAAATCCGCCAGATCTGTTTCTATCGTCAGAAACTGTCAATCACGTCTCATAAACCGTTAATGCCCAGCTCTCGCTACGCTCGGGCCCACGCTGTTCCTTGAAGATTTCAGAAACGCTTAGTTATAACGGACGAAAAAACCAAAACACCGATCTGCCGCTTGATATTTCTTTATTGTTACACCAACATATAAAAAGAATAAGTGAACTAAGGTCTGAAAACAAATATTACAATAATAAATCATTGTATTACTTCTGACGAAGTTTCACTCATCTTTCTGAACAGAGACCGATGAGACGATGACTGTCGTATTGATGCCTCCACGAAAATCGATGAGGTTGATTTTGAGCAAACAACCAAGAATTGATCGTTCAATCTTCAAATCCATTGACATAGGGCTTCAGCTGCGCGTCTCCATTGCCTTCGATTCTCCGCCAACTTTTTCACCCCGATCCAAGTCTGCCCACATGTTTTCATCTCCTCCTCACATCACCTCCTCCACGTCATCCTCGAACTGACGACCAAATCACCACTTCCCTTTCGGGTTCCACTCGAGCAATGGCCTGTCTAGTGATGTCACTTGATGGTTTGTTTCCTTAGAGTATGGCCAATCCATCTCCATTTCTTCCTGCATATTTGTTTCACAATCGATTCCTTTTGGGTTGGTTCGCTCCCAGAGATCCCTGTTGCTGATCGTTTCTGGCCGGCCATCTGATCTTGAGTATTGAACGAAGACAGCTGTTAATGAAGGTCTGTAGTTTGTTTGAGATGCTCTTTATGACTCGCCAAGTCTCTGATCCGTATAGTAGCACTGACTGACTTCACATTGGAGTTGAAAATCCGGATCTTATTTTTCATGGTGAGGAGTGGTGTTGATCTCCACACAGACTTGAAAGTAATGAAAGCTTGTCTTGCTTTCCCTATCCTCGCTGCTTTGATATCCTCGTCAGTTCCGTCCGCCTGTAGTTGAAACGATGCTTCCCAGGTAGGTAGGTAGGTAAAGGAGGTTGTTTCTTTCAGGTTCCTCCCATTTATGCTGGATGATTATTGTCAGTTGTTGTTGCTGCTGTTGGTGTTGGCCAGGAATCTTCATCACCTCAGCTTTCTCCATGTTCACCTGAAGTCCTATCTTCTCTGGATGCTTCTTCTGCCAACTTGTTGCCTTTCATTTGCATATCTTCCAGTTTGTGGGAAATCAGACATATATATGTTATCGGCGAAGTCCAGATCCTCCAAGATTTTGTGTGAGTCCATTTTATGCCTGTTTCTTTATTGCCCGTTGTCTGTCTCATTATCCAATCTACTGCAATCAGGAAGATCATTGGCGATAATAGACAGCCTTGCCTCACTCCCATCCTCTCTTCGAAGGCTTCCGTAATTCTCTCGTTGTGGATTACTTGGCATGCAGCATTGTTATACAACTGTTGGATGAGATGTATAATTGTCGATGGCACCCCGTAGTAGCGAAGTAGTTGCCAAATGACCTCTCGATCGACACTGTCTGTCGAAGGCCTTTTCAAAGTCGATGAAGTTGAGATAGAGAGGTGACTGCCATTCCAAGCTTTGTTCAATGATGATACGTAGAGTGGCGATTTGATCAATACATGACTTGTTTCTCCTGAATCTATACTATGAAGCTGAATAAACAAAAAGTTTAGTGGAGGGAACCATGCAACTCTTTTTATCTAGTTCAAGTGTGGACGATTTCAGATCAAGGCAACAAAAGGTATGTATCAACAGTCCCTATTAGTTATTGTTAAGCTTACGTGAGGTGGTGAAGAGACAAAAGCAGTATATTAGTACAAAATGGGTTCATGTCGTAAAATTCGAATGGGTTTTTATCATGAATACCTTTTTAAATAGGTTATAATCTAAAAATTTGAAGAAAAAACAGGTTTGCCAAAAATAACTGTACGATGAAATCTAACAACTAAGGATGAATATATAACGCCTCATAACAACTAAAGGGTAACTAGCTTCGAATACTGGTCTTTTGACCTTCCTCTTGTAGTCTTTCACCACAAATACACACGAAAATCCAAGAAATCTGACAGCCATGAAATCAGTATTGCAACCTACATTGACTCTGAGCCTTCAGGCAACGGTTATAGTTCTCCTTACTGAATCCGATAGCATTACTGATTCTGAGACAATAAACACCCTTAGGTACTCTACTTCATGAGTTACGCTTTTATTAATACGATTACATAGTCTGTACATAAAGCTTAAAGTTCCATGATGGTAGTAGCAGCTATCGCACAGATAAACTAGTTTCCTTGAGTTTGATGAAGAAATCACAACTTTTTGTTCCACTGATCAATAATCGGCTCACTCAAATATTTTCTAAATGCTTGACTTTCTAAACCAGTTAGAACCGAGTTAGATATTCTTCCTTAGAGAACTAATAAGTTAACTAGAATTCCAGTCGATTTCGTGGCTGAAAGTGATTAATTCTGACAAATATAACACAAAAACGGTATACTTATCGGATCTGGGAAGTCAGAGTACGTATACGTAGAAGTGGTATAGTTACAAAAGTAAATAATAATGACCAACATGCCCCCTAAAAATTGGTATACTAGCGAAAAATGGATTTAGGTACCAGAAGTTTAGATAAACTGCTTACAATATAAGAAAAATAAAACTCACTAACCTCTATCTCTTTTCTAAGGGACGCAAGTTCAGATTCTTTCGTAAGGTCATATTCACGCGAACTATCTTTAAATGAAGCTACATGATATGGTCCTTCAGAAAGGGTAACCTTAACTGGAGAACGAGTCATCATCTCCCCACTGCCTCTTGGAAATATCCGGGCTTGTGCAATCATTTCCAATACAGATGTTTTACCAGCACTTTGGTCACCAACAACAACAACTCGTGGCAACTGATCCTGAAGAGTAAATAAAGAGTAATAAGGTGCATCAAAATACATATCGGAACTTCGTTCAATTCTTTAAAGAATAAACAATCAAACCCATTTAGCTTACTTTTTAGATTGTAAAAGCTGTATTCATTTAAAACCCAAACATACTTCACTGCCACACTGAAAAGACGAAACTTAAAAACAGGGGAGATTCCCAGTAGTGGGTGAAGAAAGATACTTTGGAAACACAAAAGAAACAACTAGTAATTGCGAACAGTTGTAACAATATCGATGAGATGATCCAAAAACCGTAGACAGACATCAAAGAGTAATCTCGTGTTTTCTAGATATACCGAAAGTCCTTCCACCATAGAAAGCTTTAGCATCATCATTTTCCAACACCCTGAGTAGAACAGTCTAGGTGAATGAAGAAAAACTAGGTGATTCTTAGTATTGTAACATAACGCATTTGAAACAGAATTCGCAGCATATGAACTATGATCCACAAATGAATAGTAATAATAATTATTATTATAGTTATCAAAAGGCACCTAAATAGCATTACCTCTCATAAGGAATAGAACATTCATATCAGTTGTATAAGGTTACTTTAACACACCATTAAAAAAACAAAGAAAATGTGATGGGTAGGAAAGGAACAGAAAGGATTATGTGCCTTCTTGAGTTTAGCGATTTTCCATGCAAAAGTGGTTTAATTTAGTCAAGGCGATGTTTTCTGAATAAAGAGGATTTGCTAAGGCGAACAACCATTATAACTACAGCGTTTACACACTTGTCTAAGGAATCTTGAAAATATGAATTTTCCAAATTTGAAACAGAAGTCTTGAATAAAACTGTAACTAAAGGAATGTAAATACATATATTACCGTTGTGGTAAATACGTGTACCAGTTCTGCAACTTAACTTCATATTAACTTAACTGGTAGATGATAAATCGCTTATATAGCCATGGGATGTAACATTAAACGGATACAAGATTAAGACTATACTGAGGAAGTCTCATTTCATTAAGTATCTGCACATTATATTACTTCTGTATTCTGAAAATTTGTGAATGGGTTACTTGTATGGTCCCAAACTTAGCTAATATATCTGACAATATCATAAAATTACCTTCCATACAAAAGCAACTGTAAAATATGAAAAATTTAAAAGAACCCTTTATACCATAGGAAAGTGGTAGGATCAACACGAAATACCTTAATGTATAATAAAACTAAACAAAGTGCAAGTGATATCCAACATAGTTATGCCATATCACCTTCTCTCAGCTTACTCAACCTATTGTTTTTTCATTCCTTCACGTCCCCAGTGGAACATGGGGCTTCAAGCTAGAGGCTTGAAGTTTCAGTAGCAGTTGTGATTATTTTCACGGAATGGGGTTGCTAACCCTATGCCCAACCTCCCTCTTTATCAGTCTTATTACTGGCTTAGCGAAGTTAAGGAGTGCGTCGGCAGGGAATCGAACCCGGACCACACAAATGGTTAGCGAGCATTATACCGCTGTGCCACCGCCACACTACCCAAACTGTGCGTCGGTGGTACAGCCGTATAATGTCCGCCGACCACGTGTGTGGTACGGGGTTCGATTCCCTGCCGATGCACTCCTTAACTTCGCTAAGCCAGTAATAAGAATGATAAAGAGGGGAGGTTGGGCATGGGGCTAGCAACACCATCCCGTGAAAATAATCACAACTGCTACCGAAACTTCAAGCCTCTAGCTTGAAGCCGATCCAAGTCTGCCCACATGTTTTCATCTCCTCCTCACATCACCTCCTCCACGTCATCCTCGAACTGACGACAAATCACCACTTCCCTTTCGGGTTCCACTCGAGCAATGGCCTGTCTAGTGATGTCACTTGATGGTTTGTTTCCTCAGAGTATGGCCAATCCATCTCCATTTCTTCCTGCATATTTGTTTCACAATCGATTCCTTTTGGGTTGGTTCGCTCCCAGAGATCCCTGTTGCTGATCGTTTCTGGCCGGCCATCTGATCTTGAGTATTGAACGAAGACAGCTGTTAATGAAGGTCTGTAGTTTGTTTGAGATGCTCTTTATGACTCGCCAAGTCTCTGATCCGTATAGTAGCACTGACTGACTTCACATTGGAGTTGAAAATCCGGATCTTATTTTTCATGGTGAGGAGTGGTGTTGATCTCCACACAGACTTGAAAGTAATGAAAGCTTGTCTTGCTTTCCCTATCCTCGCTGCTTTGATATCCTCGTCAGTTCCGTCCGCCTGTAGTTGAAACGATGCTTCCCAGGTAGGTAGGTAGGTAAAGGAGGTTGTTTCTTTCAGGTTCCTCCCATTTATGCTGGATGATTATTGTCAGTTGTTGTTGCTGCTGTTGGTGTTGGCCAGGAATCTTCATCACCTCAGCTTTCTCCATGTTCACCTGAAGTCCTATCTTCTCTGGATGCTTCTTCTGCCAACTTGTTGCCTTTCATTTGCATATCTTCCAGTTTGTGGGAAATCAGACATATATATGTTATCGGCGAAGTCCAGATCCTCCAAGATTTTGTGTGAGTCCATTTTATGCCTGTTTCTTTATTGCCCGTTGTCTGTCTCATTATCCAATCTACTGCAATCAGGAAGATCATTGGCGATAATAGACAGCCTTGCCTCACTCCCATCCTCTCTTCGAAGGCTTCCGTAATTCTCTCGTTGTGGATTACTTGGCATGCAGCATTGTTATACAACTGTTGGATGAGATGTATAATTGTCGATGGCACCCCGTAGTAGCGAAGTAGTTGCCAAATGACCTCTCGATCGACGCTGTCGAAGGCCTTTTCAAAGTCGATGAAGTTGAGATAGAGAGGTGACTGCCATTCCAAGCTTTGTTCAATGATGATACGTAGAGTGGCGATTTGATCAATACATGACTTGTTTTTTCTGAATCCAGCTTGTTCGGGTCGAAGTTTTTCATCTTGGACTTGTTTGATTCTCTCCAGGATGATGCGGCTTAGTATTTTGCTTGGAATGGACAGGAGCATAATTCCGCGCCAGTTTTTACATTGACTTAAATCTCCTTTCTTTGGTAGTTTGAATAAGTATCCTTTCTTCCAATCCTCGGGTACTTTGCCCTAATTCCACACCTTCTCCAGCAGTGGTGTTATCAAGTCAGCTGTTGTCTCTGGATCCATTTTCAATGCTTCTGCTTGGATTCCATCTGGTCCTGCCGCTTTTCCAGCTTTTAGTATCTTGATTGCATTTAGGACCTCTGATTTCGTCGGAGGGTCGATGTTCACTGGTAGTTCTGCTTCCGTTGTTGGTATTGTTGGGCGCGTTGTAGATGGCGGTCGATTTAGAAGTCTTTTGAAGTGTGCAGCCCAGTATTTCCTTTGTTCCACCTCTTTGGTGATTGATTTTTGATTTGCATCCTTCACTGGCTTAATCTGTTTCGAACTTTTTCCCGATAGGTTCCTAGTTGTTTGGTAGAGTGTGGCGAGGTCTCCTTTGCCTGCAGCTTGTTCTGCTTCACTTGACATGGCTTCATAATATTTCCTTTTGTCCTCCCTGGCACTCTTCTTTACTCTTTTGTTCAGTGTATTGTAGCTTGCATTCAACTCCTGTTTTTGTTGCTCGTCGATGCACTGAATGATCTTTTGTTTCACCGTCCTTCTGTCTTCTATTAGTCTCCATGTGTCTGTAGTGAGCCACTGCTTGTCCTGTTTCTTCTTTCTGCCTAGGACTTCCATGCAGGTTTGACTCCACATCGCTTTCAGGTTTTCCCGGTGATTTTCAACGCTGGTCTCTTCGTCAGTGTTGATTTGTGTCTTCGCTTTCTTCCTTATGCTTGCAGTGAAGATGTTCTTTGTAGCCTGATCTTTCAGCTTTTGAGTGTTGAACTTGGCTTGTGGTCTATCTGCAGCTCCTCCTTCTCTGAAAGCTTTTAGTTTGATTTGGATTGTCCCTTGTACGAGATAGTGGTCTGAGCCAACGTCTGCTCCTCTTCTTACTTTTGTGTCCAGCAGGCTGCGCCTCCACTTCCTTGAGATTGAGATGAAGTCAATTTGGTTTTTGGTTTGCCCATCTGGTGACACCCATGTAGCCTTGTGGATATCTTTGTGCTTGTATACACTGCCACCAACCACTAGTTCGTTGAAGGCGCAGAAGTCGGCGAAGAGTTCTCCATTTTCATTCATTTCTCCGAGAGCTTCTCTACCCATGATGAGTTCCCTTCCTGTGTTGTCTGGTCCCAGTTTGGCATTCATGTCTCCCATTAGTATTTTAATGTCGCCAGCTAGAGTATTGTCCATTGTTGCCTGTAGTTGTCCGTAGAATTCTTCTTTATTTTCGGGGTCTGCGTTGTTTTTGGGTGCATAACATTGTATGATTGACACTTTCCTTCCTTTGGAGTTGAATCTGGCGGTTATTATCCTGGACGAGTTCGCCTCCCATTGCATCAGGGCTTTCGTTGCCGTTGGTGACATCATGATAGCCACGCCCTCGGTGTGCGTTTGGTTATCTTCTGGGTGACCGGAGTATATCACTGACTCACCCGTTGACAATTTTATGAGTCCATTTTAGTTCCATCTGCTTTCACATATTCCCAGCACTTGGATTCCTCATGTTTTCATCTCGTTTGCGATCTGGGCAGCTTTCCCTGTCTCGTACATAGTGCGGACGTTCCATGTCCCCACACAGGCTTTTTCTTTTGGTGCAAAGAGGTTCATCGTGCTGAAGTTTCTGTAGCAATTTTGTTTACAGGGTGGGGTTGCTAGCCTCACGCCTGAGAAAGGAATGGTTACATTAAGATACAGTTTAGAGAGAAGTTACCTTATGGGTTGCTCCCCTTAAAATCAGATAACAAGGGATAAAACAATCAGAACAACACCAACAAAAGGAAAACAATTCACAGCAAAAAGGGTAAAAAGCGACAACAACGATACAATAAAACAACATGCAATATAGTTCAGCACAGTTAACTAAAATGATACCAAAATCACAGATCACTGACTTGGGCCAACTTGAACATATAAATCCGATAATATATACAATTTTACGTATGGATTGTTTTTAAAAGATACAAATGTCCGAAAACTCTGTTATAGGTATTAGTAGTCAATAATAGTAAATCCAGGGTTTAAGCATTCGAAAGTCAACGGAATTCAGTAATTGTAAGAACTTCGTGGTGAGCAATAGAAAAGAAATGAAAGTTTTATGGATTACTGCAAAAAGTAACGCACTGAATCGAAAGGCGCGCGCGTTGGTATTATGACCCCATTAGTTATTTCAGGCTGCGAGTAAACTGGTGGCTCTGCACTCCTCCTTCATTAATCCTTGTTGAGCTTCGTTCAGTATGTTGGTTTTGTTCGGATGTTCCCTGATTTTATTAATTTAGGACGCCCACCTCCAAATTTCAAATCGTTGACAGCAGAGTTACAGTTGTTTAGGCCTTCGAAATTTGTTAAGCTGATAAAATCACTTCCTACTAAATCTATCGGTAAGACACATCTAAAAACTCTAAAGTTTTAGTAGGCAGGAGACGCGGACATGAAACACAGTTTTGATTTCGACGCATCTTGAGGGCTTGTCTGGATGAGAGGTTTATCAAATCTGTAAAACTGAATTTATTTAATGAGGAGTAATCTATGCGAAATCAGTCTGCTTCGTACGCTGTTAGAAGAAACTTTTTTCATCGTTCGGCTGTTTTTCATATACATCAAAAAAGGCTTCAAGAAGTCACTAGATTATCAAGGGTTTTGAAGCTGCAGTTTCTGACCCCACAATCAATGACCAGTCCTTTTTCGCATAACCGTGAATCAGTACAAATTACGGGAGGTAGTTTGCAGTTTCTTGTGTAGATTTTCCTGGATTGTCTTCGTATCCACTCGAAATTCAGCATTACATCGATTCTCTATTATTACACAGATTTCTCACACGACTAGTTATGTCGTATGGTCTCCGTTAGTGGCACACCCATCTTCTACACTTTAGGAAGCACTTTTTGACTGTTCTTACTCCTTTAGCTCAATTTCGTGTCCTAGTATTTGCCATAGGTATGTAATCATCGATGGTCTTCCTGACATCCTGTTCCATCTCCATCCACCTACCGTCGGTCGTTGATGAAAGGTAGTCTTGTGGCTAAGGTAACCATTCCAGATCTTCTCTTATCAGGCGATGGCTTTACAATGGCTTTACTGAATAGGCAAGTTTTTAGCCTAGTTACTCTTCTAGAATTTAGTCAGCAATACTACTGTGTGATCGCATCACTTGTTCCCAGTTCAGGCAGATTGTGTGTAACCATCGTTGTGGGTCTGATCTGACCTTCCACTGCGAGAGACGCCTCTCAGCCTACATAATTCGGCCTGTAAATAACCTAATTCGAATCTTTATGTAGGCTATTTTAATGCTGTTTTCGAACAAGTATTTATTAGCCCCTAAGCTGTTACTCCGGGCAGACACTCTGTATAGTTTTTCAGACTATCTTCGTATGCCACCTTTGTCTCTTCTGTGCACTGTGAAGCAAGGTGTCAGCACCACACAAGAGATACAAAAACCAGCTGGTCTACACCACCTTATTTCCCTACTGGTGTGCTTACTAATTACACACTCAAAAATAACTTCTATCTTTCTATCTCAAGGGCACAATTAACTGGTGGTTTTCAGATTTCTTCCACACGGCAGCTAGCTGCCACACTTCTACCAATGATTACAAGTCGACTACCGATGATCTAGCAGAAGGTCAAGGGATACTGTCGGCTCTTTGACAGTAACGTCAGGCTGCAGGGTCAAAGACACGGATGCATTTCATCACTATTTAAGATTTCTGATTTTCAGAAATGGCTGTATTAAGAGTCTACGCATTCTGCAAAATTTTATTTAAAAATGATGGGAAATGGTATGAATAATACTCAGAACCCAAAATAAATATTAAATAGATACAAAGGTCCTTAATCGTATCACGTTTTTAGAACGGACTTTGAGGGTTTCAATTGTAGTGTGACCTTCTCACTAAAGTTAAAGGCGGAAATTGCGAATTTTTCTACGATGGATTCAAATGAAGAGTTCGTTGTTGTTAACGAAGAAAATGACAACCAGCGGGATTCTATTGCTCGTTTGGATGTCTTAGTTGATTTATTCAAAAAAACTATCGGTAAGGTTTTAGCTTATTCTTTCATCTTTCGCAGAAACTTTAAATCAGTCCAGCATTCTCTTAAAAGATGAATTGCAAACTGCTCTTAGTGTAACACTTCAGAATGTCACTCCGGACCATACATCCACTATTGAAGACTTAGTCAAACAGCTTGATAGCATAGTATGTTCAATAGCTGTGGGAATGATTTCTTTCAGTTGTTGAGCCCAGATGACGTCCGAAAGACCTATGTCAAACAGCTGTGCTCTAGGTTGGTGGCTGTAAATGAAGAAAAACAGTTTGTTATGACTGAGTTAGTGGAACTAAATGACCAGTTACGGACAATGGAAGCTGAAACTCGCGTATGGTTATAATAGTCCTATATGTAACGTCAAATGTTTCTAGAAATGGAAAAAACTCATTGAACCCATATCTATGGTTGCTGCTGGTATTAAGGAACTTGAATCAGTATTTTCGTAAGTTTTTCTTGCTTCGTTTTACATTGCATTCGATTTCCCTCACTCTTGTATTATCTCTTATAGTTCTAAGTCAGAAGTCGATTCCACAGATGTGGAACCTAGTTTAAGCGATGATTCTACAGTGGATGATGTGTGCAGTTTCCTTACTACAATGTACGGAAAGATTCAAAATATTCGTGACAAGGAACCGGTTGCAAGAAAAAGTATGTCTAGTGTTGTATTCGTGATTTTATATGTATGGTAATTAGTCGAGTACTTTATACGGGTCATTTAAGCCTCAGTCTCTGAGATAAAAAATATCACCTCTTGACGGTCTACTTCAACATATACCTTGACTGTTTTCTGTTTATCAGTTATATTTTATCCTAAAGATGCGGATACTTTTTGTTAAACTTACTGTTATAACTCGTCACGCGAATTGTAAGTAACTTATAGTAATAAAGAAAGGTGATATTGCCGGGCTACGTTATCCTCACCTACTTTATGGAATCTAATATATCCGATTGCGTGACAGAAACAGTATTTCAGGCAAAGTTATTGTATGGCTTTCGATTAGTAGACGAGTCTGTACGCGGTTAGCTCTTTTGTTTCCTTCCAAGGAAACCATGCCATCATTGGGATAATACTTAATGTTGATATGTCTTTTGCTACACCGGACATTAGATGACAACAGTCTATTGGCAGACTGGTCGAAATGTTAACTGCGTGTGATGGCTTCATTATGCAACCTTAGGACCGCATTTTAATAGGGTGTTCAAACGGCGCATAAATTTACTGCGCAAAAACGATTACATATTGCACACCTCTTAAAGTGTTTTTTGCCTGACATCAGTAACTCATGTCACTGTAATATAATTCGTGGCCTCAGATGTTCTCCATATTGCTGTCTTATGATAATGGAGAGAATCGGCTGAACTCCATCTATATGTAGGCATAAGTTTGGGTCAGTTTCCAATCAGGGTGTCACGAGTTCGACCCCCCCCCCCATCCACCTATTTTAGCCTCCACTACTGGTCTCTGTTATGAGCTCACACGATAGGTATTGCTTTAAGCCAGGTCAATATAAGATGTGCTTTGTTTTATCGAGTTCCAACGGACAATTAAATGTAAAGACTTGGTCTAGGTAAAACCTGTAAATTTTTGGACTTGCCATTATCGTGAAACGTTTCGAGTAATGGCACAGATAAATGTGAATTTGTTGAGTTATAAATCTTCAGCGATTATTGAAGTGGTTTGTAATTTTTGAGGCTTTACTTCATCAAACAGATTTTTTGCTTCATACGTGTTATCAGTCTAGAATGTAAAGCAAGAGGTATGCAAAGAAGTGATTTTAATCCTTTTCAGATCTACTTACTGCATTGCGAATGCTGACTAATTGAATTCTAGAATGGAAATTTAGCCACCTACAGTGTGAACTTAGCACTGGTTATGAGTACCAACTAATTAACTATTCAGTATTTGTATATTTGGATTTGGATTTTCAACTCCAATGTGAAGTCAGTGCTACTATACGGATCAGAGACTTGGCGAGTCATAAAGAGCATCTCAAACAAACTTCAAACCTTCATTAACAACTGTCTCCGCTCAATACTCAAGATCAGATGGCCAGAAAAGATCAGCAACAGGGATCTCTGGGAGCGAACCAATCAGGAACCGATTGTGAAACAAATAGGCAGAAAGAAATGGAGATGGATTGGCCATACTCTAAGGAAACAAACCATCAAGTGACATCACTAGACAAGCCCTCGAGTGGAACCCGAAAGGGAGGCGCGAGTTGGTCGTCCAAGGGTGACTTGGAGGAGGTCATGCGAGGAGGAGATGAAAGCATGTGGACAGACCTGGAGCAGAGTGAAAAAGTTGTCAGAAAACCGAAGTCAATGGAGGTGCGCAGCTGAAGCCCTATGTTCCTCTAGGAACTAAAGGATACAATAATAATAATAATACATTTTATTGTATGTGTCATACATTGTTTGAAATATACCCTATAAAGAAATTTTTCTAAGTTCGTCAATTAACGTTATTCGTGTATTTTAGTGGTCAGTAAAAGCACTTCGGAAACATGCAGTTCTGTCTGTCTGGTGGACAGTGTTCAGGTTTCCAGTGGCAGACAATGCACAGACGGTGTTAGTTCCAATAGTATTCAGACAGATTGCTCAATCGCGAAGTGTGATGCATGGATGCAAGCTGAGATATCTTCACCACCTGTGGTATGATTTCTTTAAATAATGTAACCGTAATTAATTTTGTATTTGCTATATTGTAAACTCATTTTAGGCGGGGGATCCAGCGTCATGACTTTCTTATTGAGTCCCCTAGTTCGTGTCTACTCCTTAGTTAAAAAACTAAGTCACTTGAAAATTGGAGAGAGGATTGAAACCGATCCCTGTAAACTGATGAAAGCCTATGTGATTCTCAGTAAACACTGTAGAGAGAAAAGCCCTTAAAACAAAATAATAACGATTTTAATGTCGTCTGGTAACCACATAGTGTAGTTTGGTGTGATTTTAAAAGATGACATTTTTATACGGGTATCTGTGCAGTAGCAGTGATTTCGTCGAAGTAATTGTTAGAGGATGTCATACCGTGACTTATGAGTGACTCTGGGTATTTCCTTCAAAAGGAATTAAAATGATTTGGTCTCTTAAAGTCTACGAAGTCATTACAGTGATACAGTTGACGGTGAGCAAACACTGTATCACCTTATCATTGGTAATTTAGACTACTGGTGTGTATAAATCCAAGTCCCGTATACGACAGAATGTAGTATTTTTGACATGACAATTTTCGCAGGTTTCTTCCAAGTTTCTTTTAAAACTGGTATTGTGTAATTCGAAAACCGGGTTTACTAATATATATATATATATACCACTAGATACACATCTGGATTAAATAACAGGATTAGGAATAGACACTGACTACACATGATTTTAATATTTACAATTCTTTTGGCCCATGAACTGAATTATCAACGCAGGACTGCAGAAAAGTGCGGTCGTCGCAGACATATATTTATATTTATACAACAGTCTACATCGAATTTCACATAATGTTATTTCTGAGTACAGGCAATCTAACTACTGCCTGTCGAAATATGTAGGTCTGTAAGAGTATATTTAAAAGGCTATTTTGAATGTGAAACAAATACTACATTCGCGTATGCATTGTACTATCATAACATGGGAGTCGATAGTGCCCATCAGAGATTCTAATCATGAAAAATTGTGAAACCAAAATATGTTTAAGTTTCCACTTTATTCCTGGTTTGTTTCTACCACTCTACCATGTACCAGAATTCATGTCAAATAATAATTTCCGGGACTATGTCACTGTAGTTGGCATCAGATAATTTCACACACATTTTTCAGCCCCCCCCCCCAACCTTGTTGTTTCGATAATTTTATATCACCACTGCTATAGTGATACTTTTTTCCATGATGTTCCTAATTCTTCAAATTGAGTTTTGTTTTTAAAAATTCAGGTTTCCACTAATGCTACAAGCCAGCTAGAACCTCCAGCCTACGCTAGCCTCTCAAAGGCGACAGTCGATCAGGTAGGTTAACAATCGTACACCTTATAATTCACACATATTTGACTCTGACTGGAGTTCTGTGAGTTGAACTTTTGGTTGGCGGACGTTTCAGAGTCGCTCAGCATATCACCATAGTGCTTTACGGATAGAAGAATCATCTTCATCGTGCATTAATATTTCATAACATGTGTTTTCAATCTGACTAGTCATTCCATAACTGTGTGGGCATAGTTCAATCCTAGCTGTTTACTGTTACCTCCTGGAATATTTTAATGATTACGTCTTGTATGCCAAAAGCTTACCAATCGGAACCTCAGCTCACTCTGAAATTTCGTATCTTGAGCTGCAAATATTCCCTAGCGTCTCAGAGTTAGTTATATTATTAAATATTCATTGTCTCAGTCGCAATTTCGTCACAACCGAGCATTGGACAGCTGTTTTATCCTAGTCAGGACTCTACAGCAGCGCGCGCTCATTACTTCACCAGAGACTGAATCCAGGACTTTCAGGTTACCAGCCGCGTACGTTTGTCATTCAAAAAGTTAGTTGGAATTCAATGGCACATTAAGTCTGTTCACTGAAGAAGAATCTCGAATTCAAACATGGTAGCTGTCCAATCAATGCTCCGTGGTTTTCAAAGGCTTTTTAACTGACTTACGTTGATGGCATAGTCTCCTGTGAAGCTAATCAGATACTCAAAGTTTATGTAAAGTTCAAATTTAGCTGCTCCATAATAGCAAAACTTTTCATTCTCTATTTCAGGATGCTAACTAGAGCGCTCAAAGACACTGAAGGATTTATCTACTCTAGATTTTTAAAATGTCGGTTTTCTTATACAATAAAAACACTTACCTACTATTTAACGAAAGTCCGTAGAATTTTGTCTGAAGTACATTCACCTGGTAATTGGTACATAGTTTACACAAGCAATGTACTTTCTTATCTTACTTCTTGAGTAAGATATTCGTTCCTTTTTGAACTGTTGTGATGGAAAATATACTAATTTATTCGATTAGCTTCTAGAGATAGTGCAACTTTTTCACATTAACTGGCATTAATCATTTTATCCGAGATTTTATGTTTTGTTAAACTTGATGTGAATTCCCCGTTGGTCGTTCATGTTGGTCCGAAATCTTCATTTGTATTCCTAGTACGTCTGCTTCGACGATGTCTGAGGATTCACGCGATGGTGTTATGGTTTTCGGTGGCTAGCAGCAGAATCCAAGACGCGCATTTCGCTTTACTTTGGATTCGTCAGATGGATGTACCTGCATCCATTTGAGTGATGGTGTTCCCACTGAGAATTGAACCCTTCACCCATCACTCGATGAATGGATGAAGGTACATCAAGAAGACGAGTCTCAAATAGGAGGAAATCTGGATTCCACTGCTAGAGACCATCAGCCGAAATAACACTTCTCCTGTTTGGCTTTATTTGTGTAATTCATAACGAAAATGTCACAGTTATTTTGGCAGTAGTCATAACCATAAGGTTATAACCGGATTCCTAACCGCCTCTTATTCATGTAATCTAGAAAATCTGTTCACAGTTACACAGTTGTATAGGTTTATTTTCAATAGATTCAAATGCTCTTAAATTTCTACAACTTTTTCTATAGTTGTTTGGCTTGTAAGGGTTAGATATGTTTTTACGAGTTGACCACGGATTGATATCAGTTAGAGAACCATTGAAAATCAGGAAGTACTGGACAGCTGTTTTATCCTAGTTTGGGAATCATCGGTAGTGAGGTCCATCCAGATGTCACGTGTGAGGATGGATGTCCCACCAACGACAATGGTTGGGGTCACGCTAAATCACAAATTGGTGGAAGTTAGAATTCATGAGCCATTAAATCGGGTCCCAGTGGCTGAATGGTATACGAGCTTGCCTTGTAACTATAAGGACCTGGGTTCGAATCACAGTAGGTGCGTACTGCTGATGATTCTAAAACATTACTGTGGCTCAAATATATGCTTTAGCTAACTTGAAATAGTAAATAAATAGGAAATGTTCTAGTGAATAAGTTAGACTTCTTTATCAACTGTTTTTACTAATTCTCTATATCTAAACTGTTATATTTACTAGTGTGTTTCCCTTATTCCTTTATAATAGACATCCGCACTGGAAAATATTGATGTAAAAGAACTTGTTCGTCAAGAAGTTCTTCGTATTTTAAATGAAAGAAATACAATCTCTTTCGCTCCTGAAACGACAACTTCGGAAACTGAGGAGAGAATTAATTCACTTCTAGCTCCAGTGGCTAAGACACCATCTGCTCAACCTTTAAGTCCACCTACGAATGAAATTCCATCTTCAACAGGCTCTTTAAATCTGTGGCCACATCTTCATCTTGGTGGTGTGTCAAGTGTGCATGTAGCACCTTCATTTACAAGTGAAGCAGCTTCAGCAGTGTCAATTCAGAATCAAACAAATGTGACTTCATCTCTTACTAGCAGTATTTCAGAGGTATGTATATTATGTCTTCGTTTTGTCAAATTGGCTACCTAATATTGTGTAGTTCTTAGTTCGTTGTGGTGATAAGTCACCGTTATTAAGAGAAATGGGAATAACCCAGCATATAACTTGTCATTGCTAAGATGTATTATTGAAACTATTTTTACTTTGACTGTGTATGATTGTCAGTCAGTACATTTTACATAAGACTTATCTATCACAGATACCTACCTTACTGCTGGACGTGTTTGGTATGTTCAGTGAATGTTTTACTTGTCTAGGTGGATCTTAGTTTTGCTGATGTAACTACTCGTTATGATACGGTCACATCATAGTTCTCAACTCATTTATGTTGACTGTCAACTGGGTAATCAAAATAAATCAGTACCTTACAAAGAATATTTTCAGAAGTTTAGTAAATTCATGGGATAGACTCATGTAGCGGAGACTGGTTGCATAATGTTTACAATCTATTTTTTTATAGCTTTGCTATCAAAGCTTTTAATTCATTAGTAGCGGTTAAAAACACAATTCTCATTCAATACTCTGTTGATGGAAGTAAGCCGAAAGCAGTTTTGTAGCATTATGCTTGTCATTGTATATGTTCTTCAGGCAAACTGAACACATGTCGTAGATGTAACAGTTACTATTGGAAAGGCGGATTATTTTATAGGTTCGGACGTTTAAAACTGTCAAGAGACCATTTTGCAATATTCACAGATTCCTACTATATCCTCGGACTTCCCATCATATATTAGTAATGAAATAACAGTATTTTAATTTTTGTAATAATAGTAACACTAAAACTAATTAAGTTGTCAACTTTTGTGATCGTTTTTCAGTGTGATTATTGATTTGACTTCATCTCACACTGATACTTCTAACAACTATCTCATTCATATATCACTATTCTGTAACTTCGTCTGGATTGCTCGTAGCGCACACCTGTGAACTAGTGACTGAGATCAATATTGCGCATTTACAGTCCTTGTGACAAAAGCCATCCACAAGGGTAAACCTGAAGCTAACATGACTTAGATGTCCTCTAAATATGTTTTGATGTCGCATGCGTGTCGTTCGGTGGTGATTACGTAAGAGTTGGGGGAAAGATTAAGTATGGCTAGACAGAGATATAGAACGGCATCTTGTTTGGTTATAGATTGTTTCCAGTTTCTAACCAAGGAATTTTATGCAGGACAATACATGTGCCTTGTATCCTACTGCGTTTCACTAACAACCAAGGTGTGACTTTAATTATTTTGAAAATGTCGGAGATTGAGTAGTTTGTTTTATATAACAGTCGTACTTAGTTATCTTCAACTCAATCCTATAGTTACCCCTTCATTCTCTTATTTAAACATTCCTCCATTTCGTATTTCTTGCTCTCGTCTTATTATTACTAACCGTTTGGTCAAACATCAATTAACATCAGTTTGAGTTAAACTCTGTGATCTTCACTTTTTGTTTGCCTAACATTCCTATTTCACCTCATTAAGCTTTTTTAATTACGTCACTGAAGTGGTGACACTTCAATAATTACGATTTTAATGTTCTTGCAGTTTGATGCAAAGTTGTTATAAAATGAAAAATGAATTTGATTTATTTTTCAAATTTGTGGTGATGACTGTTACTACGTTTAGAATTGTGAGGCACTGATTTAATGTATGAAATTCATATGATAAGTTTTTGCAGTCAGAAACTTTTGCAAAGGCTCACAAAAAGCCTTATTTGACATCATTCTCTTCATATTTTTGCGCGCGCGAAGTGATTGATGATAATAATGAATTCCAGTATTAAGTCACATGGATTACACATCATCTTTTAGTCAGTTTTACTTGCATCTTATCTATTCTGTATCTGCCTAATGTGAGTTTAATGCCAAACAGTTAACTAACAGCTGATTATTTCAATGTGTTTATACTAATTGCCAATCTAGTATATTATCTGGTTTCTATTACAACTTACTTTGTTCCATGACGACTATTAACTGAAAATCACAGTGAGCAACTGAGGGCAGCCTCTGCTTATAGTATATTCTGAATACTGGTAATGTGTTTTATGCAAAAGCAAAGAATTTTGGGCTCGACTCCATAGTACGTTGTAGTTCCAGATCACTGAAGTGTCCTTGGCTAGGACGAAAGTCATTCAGTGTTCATTGTTTTCGATTACGGGTGTCAGAATTTTACCAGCTTCATTCTCAATTGCTGGTAATATACCCTATGCATTTTGGTGTTTTTTCTCATAAGTAATTGATGCATCTTAGCTACAATTTCATTTATGATAGGATTAAAGCAAAATTTACTCAGAATTCTTAGGGAGTTCTGTACATGTCTAGCTTCTAATTATCACTACTGTTTTGCAAAAACAATTCTAAGGTGTACAAAATTCAACGTTATCATTCTAATTTGACAATCAAGGTAACTTTCGGTAACTTATAATTTATTTAACAAATTCTATAAGCAGTGTGCATATTTCCGCAACTGTACATTTAGTGCCTTGCTAACAAACTGTACTGAAAACACCGTACACATTTTAAAAATACTCCTTATTGCGAAAGTTATTTATATGGTTGAATGAGACTCCTTTTTTTCTAACCTTTACAAATTATTCCACTACTTTTGCCACTTTATAGTTGACTCTTATTTAGACTACATTACATTTTTGATTGTCAGTCATATAGCACTGCTGGTATATCTTCTGAATCTAAAACATCAATGTCCTCATTTTTACCCGTTGTTGGTGGTTTTGTTCGCCGTCAGATACAACAACTAACTAATCCTGAGAATACAACTTCGGATTATGGATCTTGGTTAAGTGAACTGGGTCTCAATCCTTGTGAAAGTAATTTCAATCAACCAGTGGAACGTCCGTCTGCTCCTAGCTTCTCTGTTGATGAAGTAAGTCACTACTGGTTGCTATGCGTTATTAATGAATTTCCCACTTTTTAATCATGTAAATCCACACTGGTAGTCATATCTTCACAGGGTAGGTCATTTACAACTTCTATACAACTTCAGGGCACGTATATTAACACAGATTATCGCCCTAATTTACCAATTTTTGTTGTTTTAGTATCTCATCATTTTAAGTAGTTGTCATGTATAAAAAAAATCCTGTAGTTCTTATACAGCTCTTAACTATAGGGAATCTAGAAAAATTGCATAAAAATTAGAACAATGTAGGTAACATTGTCTTCGAGTGTGTATACTGTTTGCTACAAACAAACACTATCATCTTTAAATTTTAATTGTCTGCTTATTATCATCATCTCATTTTCCTTTTAATCTTGTTGAAATGAAGATTTCACGTCAGCATTTGAACTTAGCTTTAAGTCTTGTGATTAGATGACAACATGTGTGAAGCGTACATCAAGTTCGACATCCTGCTGATTAGTTCTTCTCGATGTTTATTATCGAAACAGTCGAAATAGATTTTTTTTTGATTACCGCTGTATTTTTGGTACAAGTATGGAATTTTCAGCATGGATATCGGTAGCCTAAATTTCGCAGGCCGACCATAGAAATCAGGTGTGCATCGGCAGGGGATCGAACCTCGGGCCATGTGCATGGTTGGCGAGAGTCCTAACCACTGTGCCACCGACGCACAGTGGCACTTTTCCAACTTTTTTCCAACTGTTTATAAATGAATCTACTAACAGATCTGAGTAGAGAGAAGTGTACAGATAACAAATTCTGTGTTGTGGGATTTTTTAGGTATTGTGGAGATGAATAAACTGGTCGCACATGTCGTGAATATCACGGCTTTCAGCGATGAATGTTTGTTTTTTTATTTAATATTATCCAGTTACACCACCTCGAGTTAATTATTATTATTGTTGCGTCATATTTTTACTTTTACTGAGAACTCCCAAGAAATAGAACTAACCTTTTTGGCTCAATTGAGATTTTATGATGGAAACAAATAAGTAAACAGCCCTATTTTTAGTGTATAAGTCAATGTGAATGAGCACAAAGTAAGTTATCCGAAAGTGAGAGTTGAAAGTAATTTCTTGAAGATGTATAATTTCAGGATAGTTGTTTCCTCTTCGATTATCATATTTCTTATGCCTCCACACTTTACTTCTGTTTTAGTGTAGTGCAGTAATTTTGACGATCATAATTGTTACGCTTTGTCAGCCTGTCTTCTGTTTGTGCTCTATGAAAGAATCTAAATCAGCTGTTTTTTTTGTTCCTTTGTATTCCATTGCGTAGTAAGTTGTTGTTTAAAACTAAAAGGTATGCTTGCTATTTACCATCAAAAGCATAAATGCTCCATCAAACATATTTTATCCTGAGTGTCGATGTAAGATTCAGCCTCCTGTTCAACAAGTGGTCCTCGTGATACAGTCTGTATAGCTCTATATTTGTGAGCCAAAGGGTGGTGATTCGATTTGTGCTACCACTTATGTTCCATTTCAGATCTGTTCATTAGATCCTCTTTATTCTTGCAGTAACTTCTACTGGTTTAGGTGTTATCTGAATCATTTCCCTTGGTTAATAACACTGGTTTATTCCTGGCAGTTCTGAATATTTTATTGATTACTTACAAACTTACCTCTACTTTCTCTTTATTTCCTTTTTTAGGAGCAACCTTGGTGTCCTGGATGCCATCAAATGTTTGCATCACGAAGTGAGCTTGAGGATCACTTCCTTTCTTGCCTAATATGAATTCATTGGATTTCTTACTTCGAATTTCGTAATTTTCAAAACGTAACAGACATTTGGTCTTCGATTTGTTTGGTCACATTGCCATCACTACACTTTCGTTATCATTCCATGCAATAGAATTAACAATGACGTGTAACCGAGACAGACTGTGGGCCACATTTGTCATTCAAAAGATGAATCACATAATATATACTATGATGCCATTTTTGAGGCTTTGTCCTCGCTTATTCATGACTTTTGTCACATACATATAGATTAGCTATCATAACTTTTCACCATCATTTTATTGTTCACATTTACTTCATTAACTTTTTTATCCATCACCATTTTGAGATTAATTATTTATTCATCAAATGTTGTTTTTTTTTTCTCTCTCTCTCGTCATGTATCTGTGACGTCAGTTAAGTGTGAGTAGTTCTTCGTGATTTGGTGGTAATAACTCGTTTATCGTCGTAGTGGCATAGCATCATTTGTGTTTCACTGCGCATGCCTAACCATCACCTCCCCGACGGGCATTACTAGCTGATATAGATGCAGGTTGGAAAAGATTAAGTGATGGCCAAACAAAAACATGGCATCAATCCATGAAATCCTTGACAGTTAAACTGAGTAAGGTAGGAAGATGCAGACTTCCAGGTTGGGGCCCTCGGGACTCTAGGAATCAATGGCTGGAGACAATAAGTGACATGGCTCAGATGTATTCAGTCTGTGTAATCTTTCATATTCCTTTCTACCATTACCCATCCTGTTTCACTCTTATACTTGTCAAACTCTATTAATTCTCTCCACTCATCTTCTTGTCTACCTTTGTGTGCTATTTGGAAGGTGGCAACTCGAACTGGTGCACTTCGGTGCCAAGTTCTGTATTGAATTCAGACAGACGGCTTTCAACAAACTCCCTATTGTTACTCATCAGTTGACAAATAATTGTAAAAGTTGGCGTGTCTAGAAACTGTTTATATTCTGTGAAGTGAATTTCAGAGACAGTTCCGACTGAGTATTCAGAATTGATCAACTGTTTCACACTGAAATCGTACATTTGTAGTAATTAATTATAAGCAGAAAAGGTTGTCCTCTTGTTGCAAACCAGTTAACTTCTTACTTGACTTGATAAACGTATCAACATATTATCGGAAATAAGCTTCATGTTAGGTGTACCAGCATAATAGTAAATTTTTAAATACTAATTCAGTTGGCTAGGGGTCGCGCTATGTCGTGAATTTGCAGAAGTTAGAATTCACTGGATCAAGTCTCAGTGGCTTAATGCTCTACGAGCTCGCCTTGTAACCAGAAGGTCCTGGGTTCAAACCCTGGCGGTGGGTACGTACTGCTGAAGAGTCCCAAACTAGGACAAAACAGTTGCCCAGTACTCCCAGGTATTCCAGTGGTTCTCTAACCAATGAAATCCTGTTTCCAATCAAATCCCTACAAGCTAACACTGGAAAATTTGTTTTGTCTGTAAATTAATTGAAAAATGAATATTTAGACCACAAGTTTCATGGTCATCTCACGGGCGATTGATGGTTATGCGCCAAGTATATTCGTATCTCATGTTCAGTTCTCCGGAGCTGTTGTTCAAGTTGATACAATTGCTTTTTAAGCAGACTAAAAGACTTGATTGAGTCTATTTTTTGGAAGTGTGTTGGTGGTTTATACTTCCCTGCTGAACTCAGCGTGGATGTCTGTTTCTGATAACTTGGATAACTCCAATATGATTTGACTTGAATGCATGTTGTTTGTGTGATCAATTTTAGAAAACACTATACCTTATTGTCAGTGACTTGTTCATATTAAGATTCTTTTAAGTCATAAAGATTAAAGACCTACAAAGTTTCATTTAAAAATTTTCCTGACTACATTTCGTGAAGTTTCACATGTATAACATCATATGTTATTCAATGCTTGGTATTAGTTGACGGGAATTCGCAGACCTACTTGCCTTGGTTTTTGGCTGGAAGTCATTAATGATGCATTTCTACAATCTTAATGATGACTGACGTAGAACTCTACACGAAAAGGCAACATTTCAAGCTGCTAGACGTTGCAAAAGTGCATAAAGGTAGAGAAAAAATTCAACAAAAGTACAATAAACATAAATATACAGATGAAAAAATAATGAGTATTCTCGAATCTGGAAAATCATAAGGAGCCACATCAGCAATCATTAGTCCTTGGCGTCTCAAGGGCCCCAGCTAGGCAGTCTATACGCCTCTTCGTAACTGAATATAGAAGTCAAAGACTTCACAGTGTGATGTCAGGTTTTGATTTGACCACTCATAACTCTTTTCCAACTTTATTCTATACTAGTTAACATCCTTCCTCGAAGAAGTTCATGACCTCATTAATACAGCTTTACAATCTCATCCCTCCTCAACCTAAAGCTTCAAGCATAATTTCATTACTACTGACCATATTGTACCACCGAACATGAGGGACAGTAAGCAGATATGTATTGTCAAAGACAGCTAACCTTTATATTTACTTGACCGATTCTGTAAGTCTAAGTGGTATAGTTTAATGCTTAGATATGTGCTACTACTAAAATACATAAAGCTAGTTACCCCACAGGACTAGTAGTTGAAACAGGCGTACCTATGAATTATCTAAACACAACATTAGTGTTGTGTCCTATCGGAGATCATTCAAGCTCTAGGTCAACTAATTTATATGAAATGTAAAAGAAATTAAATAATATTCAAATAGGAAATAATGAAGAAAATGGTTAGTTTTGATATAACTAATCTCTATACCAACATACCAGTCAGCATGATTTCGGTAGCAGTTAGAAAAGAACTAATTACTGATTCTGAACTTGCTAATAGGACAAAGATAGATACCCATCGAAAAAATTATTTTAGCAATTCAGTTATGCATTGCATCTTCAAATTTCAAGGAAAAAAAATATGTAGACAAACAGAAAGGGTAGGAAGGAATCCCCATTTGTAGCTGATACTTTTACAAGTAGTTGGGAAAATATGGCTTCTAACACATTTAATCCTACTCCGAAGACACTTTCATATTGTTAAAACCAAATACACACATAAACTGAGGAGCAGAGGGAATAAAATCTACATTTGAATCAGAAAGCGGGAAAGGAAAACTAGCTATGTCAGAATATAAAATAAAACGAACAGTGGAAAGTGTCTATAAAAAGTCAACGCCTTCTAATAGGTATACAATTGGTGGATGGTGGCTAGCAGTGGAATCCAGGATAAAGCGCATTTCGTCCTAATTGGGACTCGTCAGCTGGATGTACCTGCATTTCTCAGTGAGTGATGATGTTCCCACCGAGGCTCGAACCCAGTGCCCATAGTTTCAAACGCCAAAGCGTTATCCACTAGACCACTTGGGCCACGAGAGCCACCTCTTGTGCAACGGGTCATATATTAATTATTGAATTGAATTTTTGATTTTCCCGTCGATTAAGGCCTTAATTCATCTCATCCCTTATCCATGAAGGCAGTCAGTCGAATATTCAACAGACCGAGCGATAACACTAAGTAGCACATCAAAAAACCTAAATGATGAAATAAAACGAACAGAAGAAGCATTGATGTTAGTTAACTATCCCATAAAATTCATTGAGAAGACTACAAAAACTCACAAGCAAAATAATCATGAAACCAGAAACGATAATATAGATAAGAAAGAATTTAAAGCACCAACAGTTTTTTTTTACCTACTCAGGATTCTTATTAGAGCGTGAGTTAGATTGGCATTTAAACCTACAAACTCATTCATGGACAACCTTTGTACTTTAAAAGGCTCCATTGGTCCAATTAGACAAAATAATGTAATCTGCAAAATACCTTTCAGTGACTGTAAGGTCAACTACATAGGTCAAACCAGTAGATCAGGGGTGGTCAGATTATCGGAACATGAGAATTCAACAAAGTGTAAGATGAATTGCCCCGCGAAGACGAATAATTTAGAGAAAAATTAGCTATCAAAATGCATGTATCAGCACACAATAGGGTGGGACAGAGTTACAATTCTGAAAAGAGTAATATAAGTAGATGGGGTGAGGAGTGATTGACTATTGAATCTTTTTCCATCAAATCTGCACCTAATGCGTGTGACAGTAATGGCTCAGGACCAATTCCAGATACATGGAAAATATTACTACCAATAATATCCAAGGCTAAGAAATAATGGGATTATACAAACGAAGTTGAGAAGTTTTGTGAGTACCTTGATATGACTATGAGCAACAAATTGTGCTCGAAACTTCATCAGTGAGTAACAGTGCTTTAATCAAATGAATTCACTGTATAATGGAAGAATCATCTGACAGGAACAAATCTCATAGCAATCTTATTAAGTTTTATCAGCATCCTTATTTAGGAGGACATCATCCACATACATTAAACCAACAACACCATTTATTGGTAATTAGTTTTTCGATCAGACCTTGAAGTCGACCAAGGTCACCTCTATCGGTTCGTATATGAAGGAATTTGAAAATAGTGTTATTGGGCATCTCTGATGAAATTCACCAGTTTCTTTAGTCTCAATGGACAACCTTCCGTAAGTGCATATATGACTACGTGTGTGTTCGGATACAATATGGCAGCTGTTAACACTTCAAGGACTCAAATTATCATGTTGTTTAAATTGACAAATTTAATTCAACGTCAAAAAATTTCTATTTATAACCATATTGCTCTCATCTAAATTTGGTTAAGAATATTATGGGACTTAAACACTGATTCATTAATTCAGGGGCATTTTGCTTGCTCATGAATGGCTAAATAGTTATAAAATAGCTGATTTGCATTTAGGTTCTCCCTGTTCAGACTATCTTTTCCTAGGGACTATACAGCCACTTTCCAAATTTCATCAGTATTTACGTTTGAGTTACCGCCATTTACTTTACCGCCTCTAGGATTTCCTATTATTTAAGGAGATATAAGCATGTGCTAAAGTCAATACTTGTAATGTCATTAATGGTGAATAAGTAGCTTGCATTGAGAGATGGGTTGGTGTAGATAAGGTATTCGGATATCAGAATCTCCAAGATTCGGTTAATGTTTTAATACATAGAAATGTACACTGTTGAATTTCATTATGAGTATTCCACATCTAAGGGAATCTTATGATGACCGTCGATGTCTTTGAGTTTTTATATCAAACCAGAGGTAGCTTTTTGCTGCTTCATGATCTTGATCAACAGAATTTCTGTCATTCTTTGAGATAGGGTTGTGTCTTTTTCAGACATTAGTTATCCGAGATATTTTTCTGTGTTCCAGGCTATTAGCCACACTTAGTTCGTGATGATTAGTGATACTGTGCAATTTAAATTAGGTACAACGAGATCTAAACCCTGAAACCGTTGGTTGGTAGTCGATTGCTTAAACCATTGAGCCATATCTTCACTAGGAGTATGTAGAATTGAATATTTTTAAGTTTACCACTAATGCGCACGCTGATTTCGTATACAAATCACCATCTAAGTCTATTTTTAATATATGGAGGATTTCACCACAAGCTGATATCAGTTAGAGAACCACTGGAAAACCTGGGAGTACTGGACAGCTGTTTCCTTCGTCTTAGTTTGGGACTCTTCAAAGTACGCACCCACACCACGGGGTTCGAACCCAGGACCTTATGGTCACAAGGCGAACTCGTAGACCATTGAGCCACTGAGACCCGATCCAATGGCTCTTGAATTCTAACTTCTGCCAATTAATGACAGCGCGACCATTTCGCAATGTCTTCTTCGATGAGTTACTGCCTCATCTTCGACCTGCTGTACCCTACTGGTCATGGCTTCCCACTAGAACGCCAGGTTAATTGCCTGAATGTGGCCAGTCGCTAGTGAGCATCAGATTAATTTTCAAGTATTGGTTTTGTAGGGATTTTGTTTAATGTATGGAGGATTTCACTATGAGCTGACATAAGTTAGGAAACCACTGGAAAATCTGGGAGTACTGGTGGGTGCGTACTGATGAAGAATCCCAAACTAGGACGAAACACCTGTCCAGTGCTCCCAGGTTTTTTGAGTGGTTCTCTTACTGATGTCAGCTCATGGTGAAATCCTCCATACAATCAACCAAATCCCTACAAAACCAATACTTGAATATTTTTAATATAATTTGGAGGTATATGCAGATGTGTAAGTTATGTTTTGGAGTATAATTTTAATGAAATGAACAAGGAACTGATCAAAGATTTCATCATCAAAACTGTACAGTCTAATTTTTACGTAAGTTCATATGTTTACAGTGATTTAATTCAACAAAGGGATATTGATTTTCAACTTGATGATAATGAAAGCTTAAAGGTGTGTGGATATAGGTCACATACAGCGCAGAAACAAAATTCCATTTGATTACAAAATAAGTGCATAATATGTGAAATCGTTTTTTAGCGATGACAGGTGTGAACGGGATGAGCATAGTTTGCATGAATGAAGATGAAAAAATTAGGGAATGATAAGCAAAAATACGGTAACTAAAGAGTCAAACAGAATGATAAATCAAACCCAAATTATTCTCCAGGTATATTAGACTAACTCTACAAGTTGAGGACGTAACCTTTGTAGTCGAAATGTTTTCCCTTTTTAAATCATGTGTTGTTTATGTCTAAAATGTGTAGTGAGTTTTGTGTAATGTCACTCTTCCGATGTTCGATCAGTAAATAACAAAGTTTTTATTGTCCATCTCCATTCAGGTAATTTAATTGTTTATAGAATTTCACCATGAGCTGACATCGGTTAGAGGATCATTGGAAAACCTGGGAGTACTGAAAGGTTGTTTCGTCCTAGATTAGGACCCTTCATGAGTATGCACCCACCGCCGAGGTGCGAACGCAGAACCTTCTGGTCACAAGGCGGCCATTAAGCGACTAGTCCCCGATCCAATGGCCAATGAATTCCAACTTCTGCCAATTCACGATGTAGCGCCAACACTAGCTAGTGTCATCGGCAAGTACTGATTCTCACACCTGACTTGCTTTACCTCACTGGTCACGACTTCCCAATAGAACCCAGGTAACTACCCACCTGAATAAGACCAGTCGCTAGTGAACATCAGATTAATATTCAGGTGTTGGTTTGCAGGGAATCGCAAAACTAGGACGAAACAACTGTCGAGTACTCTCATGTTTTCCAATGATTCTCTAACCTATGTCAACTCATAATGAAATCCTGTAACTAAATGTACTGATTAATTAATTGTGTTTGTTAAGTGAAAGTAATCTGCTCAAGTCAATTATAAGTTAATAGCACAGAAAAGGTGTTCGTTCTAAGTTGGCAAAAATGTACCTGAGGCTGTTTCATACATAGAAAATAGGTTAATCCTAATCCAAAATGCCGCATTATTATAGTTGAAAATAGTGAACTGAATACAAGATGTGATATTTTAACAATGTCCATTGTACTTAATTTTAACAGGTATAACTTCTGACCGAATCACTCTTGTTTTATGTATTCTACATTGCTGTGTCAATCAGCTTTTATCGTCTCAATTTCTCTTGTCATAAAAGTAAACTCTGAGGGGAAATAACAAAAATAATGGAGTTTAATTAACGATTTGCACTAAAATAAAAGCTTATATATATATATATATATATATATATTATATATATACGTATATAATCACATGTTTAATCAGAACTGCTATCAATGAACAGTTTGCCCTGTCACGTAAAGATGATGTTTATGTGAAACAATCGTTTACAAACTGCAAAAAAAAGCCAGTTGAATCTCAGCTTTGTTATCAAATTATTTTTAAAACATACTATTTGTTACGTATAACCGATCTATGGTTGCCCACATTATAATTTCGAATAATTTTAGTGTTCACTGTGAAACAGAAGTACGTACATTATGATGAATATATTCGTTCAAATAATACTTTGTATTGTACTTCTGAAAAAACAAAAGCATCACAAATTTAATAATTATCCATCAGATAGAGTATGTGTGTAAACTTTTGGCACTAAACATTTCGAGTGTGCATTTTTTTTTTCAATATTTTTGTTAATGATGATAATAATAATAGCTTTTATTCCAAACAGTACATTTGATACAATGTAGATTTTTCAGCATGTTGTATAATATTGCATCTGATTTTCCCTCTAAAAATAAAAATAAACTGTGATGGTCTGTTAGAATTTAAAATAATATTCTAATTATATATATATATATATATATATATATATATATATAATAAATATATTCTCTAGTTTGCGTCATGAATCATCCACAAATGCATGTGGTCTACTGAAATTTGCATTTATATGTAGAGGTACTATTGACGTTTATTCTGAACATGAATGATATGCTTTAAAATATCTCTGCATTTTTGAAAAGAGCGTATGAAAACTGGTAAATAAAGGATACTAGAAAAGTGGATTTCTTTAACACATTTGCAACACAGAGGAATGTAATCCGCTAGCTGAATTAAAGTGATAATTGGAACACATGGATCTATGCTTTTTAATGTCAACAGATGGAAGTTATGCTTACCCGTCAAACCGATCCAGGGATGCTATAGATCACCTCCGCTTCGTCCATTTGTATAAGAATATTTTTTGTTAATCTGTGAGCGCTAAATAACATTCAAGGCGAAGGTGCCGACTTGTTTCTATTAACTAATGACTAAAGTCACACTTCTACTAATTTTTTTCTTACAAATAATCTAACAAACAATTAAATAACTGTTGCGTTATATTTAAAAATAACAAATGCTAACTAATTAAAGATGCTTATTCGAAATTTCAAAAGATTGATTATTGAACAAAGAATATTCTTTTCGATAACTTCATCATCAGGTTCTACGGTTGTATATCCATTATAATGACAGAATGATTCTTATAGACAACATGAGTCGGTTTTTAAAAAGAGTGACATCGAATCGTTTAGAAGCTCCCTATTAGAACACCTGGTTTAAAGTGGCCACAAAGCCAGTATTGAGTTCTCCTCCATCATCTATTGGGCATCAAACAAATTGCCAAAATCATTCAGGCACCGTATACTCCAGACAGCAGAGGCTATCGCGATTCACCTGAGACAACTGGTGCTCTGTGTGAAGAAGAAACAGGTCCAACCACTGTGACTGCCCTAGCCTGCTGTGGAGTTTGCAAATTCATGAATACCTTATTAGATCAGCCATTTGGTTATGGCCCTCCATCCTGTACATAAAAATACCCTTACCCCTTGTCATTACACTTGCACTAACTAACCTTTTGTTTTCTTATTTAAACGTAATTTGAATAAGACATTCAGAAGATAAATTTCGCCAGAACACATCATTTCTTTACAACAATTGATATGGTTCACAATAATAGTTTTAATTTTCCTAAACGTAGTTGTTAACTCACACACTGACACACATATAATGCACATAAATTTTAACCCCTAAAAAACCTTTCACTGTATCCCCGCCTTTTACGTGATCACTCATCTATCTGAAGTTTATAATCAATATGAATGGAACTTAATATGAAGATGACTCATGCGAAATTATTACTGTATATTCATTGTCACTCATAATCATTTACTTTGGTATATTGGTGTTCAATTTAGTGTTACAATTTTACATATTACCACATACATACATATATTTTGGACTATGATCTATTAACAGTCTAATTGCAAATAACTTTTGGAATTTCGATCTAAATGATTCGATGTTACTTTTTTTAGAAACCACTAATGTCAATAACAATCATTCTGTCGTTATAATAGATATATAACTGTAGAACCTGATGATGTAGTTATCGAAAAGAAAGAATATTCTTTGTTCAATAATCGATCCTTTGAAATAACAAATAATAGTAAAGCTTCATTTCAGACAACATGTGAATATATATTACAGAAATTTTCAGCGTATTCAGTTCCTAAAAATATTTCTTCTTCATACAGAATTTACATGTAAAGCAATAATTTGAAGTACGTTATATGTGAGTCTGCAATATGAGGAGAGAAACAGTTCTATACATTTTTTCTTCAATTCCTTGGAAAATTGCATATTGTAATAAGCAGAGAAACAGGTACACATATAATGAAAACAGAACACGAGCTGTGCAGAGAGCGTTTATTCGACAAGAATCAGTTTTTAAAATGTGCGAGGGACCCAGTCTAACAGTCTTTATTGTCTTCATTAGTGTTTAAACCTTGCAGTTGTTGTATCTCTTGATCCAGACAGTTGACCTCCGGGCATCTTCCTGCAAAGAAAGAAAAAAATATTGATTAGTGTTTATTATATAGGTTTTGTTTTCATTACAATAGAGTATGGTGGGAAAATAATCAAACATGCGCGCGAGTTCATGTATTGAACAGTTGATATAATTGGTCGATAATAATAATAATGATTTACTTTATTCCAAAGACAGTACTTGTGATACAGAATGGAATTTTCAGCATTAATCACAATATTGCATATAATTTCCTCAAGTTATAAATAAAATTAATCACACAGAAAATTTTCCACATTTACAACAGGGGCAATGTCAAAAACATGCAGCCTATTATTTGGAAATAATAATAACGATAACAGCTAAGGTAATAATAATAATGCAAGTGAAAATTGCTGTGAGCTTGTGACACACAGTATTGTCGATTCGGTATAGAAATCCTAGCATGTTTAAAAATATTGAATATAATGTTCTCTTTACATGATATGGTGAGGGGAAAAACAAAAATTACAGAAGTCATAGAGATAAGTTGGTGTTTGCAATTATGAATTTAAAACAAAGAAGCAAGAGGACCATAAGTATAATAGAAATAATAAAGGCAAAACTTGAAGGTGTATAAGGATGGATGGAGGAAATTGTTTATTTACTAGACGAAAAAAGCTTAGTTAATTCTCGCCTGACACTATTTTCATCACATAAAATACGTGCCAAGTATGGTATCATAAAATTTCTATACTTAGACGTGCGAGCATACAGTTTTCTGAAGTTACTTCTTGTTCTACCTGAGGAGATGCAAGGTGAAAGCTGAGGGTGAAGTGGATGCTCCAAGTCAGACAAAATCCCTTTAGCAAATTTATTGCATGAAGTCAAGTGCCTATCGACAACGACGTTAACTATGTGGTCCACTGGGACACCACTCACCCTACTGACCGTCTTCAGAATTCTACGAATTGTGACACACTCCTTTTTAAGCAAACCAGGAAAGAATAAGCAAGGGTGAACAATAAAGAAGAATAGGTAGGATGCAAGAGTTTATGAACTGTAAGAGGAGGGGTTGAGTTATACCCGAGTGTCTTAACTTCTTAATGTAAAATGTCAGGTGGAATATTTTACTGGAGATCGCTAAGACATGGGAAGACCAGGAGAGATCAGAAGAGAGAATGAGTCCAAGATACTTAATTTCTGATTTGATTCCTATATCATTGTCGTCAATTTTACAACTGTCATGAGAATCGACGACTTCTTTTAACTGTCTTTTACATCTTAAGCTGAAATTAACAGTTTGACATTTAGAAGGATTCAGTTTAAGACCGTTAGACTCAGACCATTTACTGACTCCCGATAGAAAGCTATTTATTTTGGTACAGTCTAGCTGGGAGTTAACAGCCATTGAAACCGTTAAATCATCAGCGTACTTCACAAAGTTTATTTCATCAGAGTGAGGCAAGTCATGCAAGAAGAAAGAAAAAAGAAAAGGAGAAAGGACAGCGCCTTGAGGGACACCAGCTTCAGTAGGCAATGAAGTGGAAGACTTCCCTTTATATACGGTGTACTGCTTTCTTTCTGAGAAATAGGAATGTAACCAGTTAACAGCCCAACATTCTGTTTGACTAGCAGCAAGTTTATTTAATAAGATGTCCTTAGGGACCGAGTCGAAAGCAGATGTATAGTCTAGGAAGGCACAACGAACAAATTTAGCCCCCTTGTCTACACTGGAAGCAATGTTATGATATAAGACGGCAGCTGCATCTAAAGTGCTTCTACTGTGCTTATAGGCAAATTGTTTAGGGTCATTAAAGGATTTAAGCGAAGGTACAAGACTAAGTAAAAGTAATTTCTCCATAGTTTTCAAAAAAGGAGAGGTAATAGCAATGGGTCTAAATTTGACACATGCTCCAGTGGATGATTTAGGTATAGGCACAACTTTAATGTCCTTCCAAACGGCAGGCACATTATTATCGGAAAAAGATTTGTTAAATAGATCAGTGAGAGGGTAACACAGAATATCAGAACATTAAAAAAAAATAATACTAGGTACTTAATCTGGACCTAAGCTATGGGAGGGGTTCAGAGAGAGGTAAACCGCGAGAGTAAACAATGCGATTAGGACACATAATTGGATGATTAAAATAAAATAAATCCTAGGAAGTATATGCAATATGTAGGATGGAAATTTCGGTAGCCCAAGATTTAGGCAGACCGCCGAAAAAAAAACAATAAGAATTTCAGAAGAGTCTAAGCATTTTGATGGATGGAAATTCTGGTAGCGTAGCGATTTAAGCAGGTTGCCGGATAATCCAAAGTGCCCCCGCTCCAGAATTCGAACCCGGGCCGCCTGGGTGAGAGCCAAGTATCATAACTGCATCATCGAATAAACTGTCTAGAAGTTAGTACTTCTAGCTAATTCATTAAATTAGTAACACCAACTGTGTTACATATATCGAACAGTCTATGAAAAGTGTTTAGACAAGGTTGTGTTGGAATTCTACTACGCACTGTAATGACCTTGCCATTTACAGCATGCTTTGAATTATTATTGACTGAAATTGATGTATCATGTTTCTCATGCAATTATTCTTACTTTAATTGTTAATTATGAGTGTTTCTGTTGCAATCATTTGTACGTCACGAGTTATGCTTAAACTCACTCTTTACTGTCCGTAATCCACTTACACTCATCAGTTAGAATAGTGAAGAAGATGCCTTTTTGTATGATAGTTAACAAATGATGTTTTACTGCTTATGACTTATAGAAATGATTAGATCAGAAAAACATTTGAGAAATGTAATCTTTCTGTCTTGCAGACACTACAGGACAGTAAATTTTTGAATAAAAAGCAGTAGAATAGCCATAATGAGAACGTTTCTTGTGAACTTGAGTAGAAATGCACTTAAAATAATAACTATTCATGCCCTACAGTCTGTAACATTTCTAAATTTTTCTACTTGAGAAACATTTTGTAATCTTAGGTTCATGTGAATTTCTTATTCATATATATATATATATATATACTTGAATTACAAAGATTGAATGCTCTCTATAACCAGAAGTTTCTTTCATGTAAATCCCTATCTAATATGTGGAAGTTATTTTTTAAAAATCACAGGTGGTAAGCAAATGTTGAATGATACTTCTGTCGATGTTGACATGCTTAATAAATCATTCATATGTTCCCCTGCAGATGTGATGATTCCTAACTCTAATAGTGTAAATGATGGCTGCTTCTCATGCTTTAATACGAATGATGTCCTCAAGTGACTTCAATCTTTCAAACCTACTCCGTCCCTTGGTCCTGATAATGATCCTGCTGTTATCTTTAAGAAGTGTGCTGACATCTTATGTTCCCCATTAACTGACATTTTCAACGAATCTTTTTCCAAAATTATTATACCTGACTCATGGAAAAATATCAAGATTATTCCAGTGCCTAAATCAACAGGTGGACCTAATGTTAAGTTTAGACCTGTTGCTATTACCTCACCTTTTTTGAAAGTTATGGAAAGACTTATTTTACTTAATCTTGAACTCTCTTTAAAGCCTTTCAATTACCCCAACCAGTTTGCTTATAAACATAGTAGGTGTACGTTAGATGCCGCTGTTGTCCTACGTCATATTATAGTCTCTATTTTAGATAGAAGAGCTGTGCCTTCCTTGATTACACATCTGCATTTGACTCTGTTCCTAGGTCTCTCTTGCTAAGTAAGCTTACTGCAACACAGGCTGAGAGCTAGACAAATAAGTGGCTACATTCCTATTTTTCTGATAGGAAGCAGTACACCGTCTACAATGGAAAGTCCTCCACTAACTCACTTACTTTAGCTTGTGTTCCTCAAAGTGCTGTTCTTTCTCCTTTTCTGTTTTCTTTTTTCTTACGTGACTTGCAGCATTCTGATGTAGCCACTTTTGTTAAGTATGCTGATGACCTCTCTGTTTCTATGGCTGTCAACTCTCAGTCAGATTGTTCCAAATTAAATGACTTTCTGTCGGAAATTAGTCAGTGGTCCTCTTCAAACGGTCTTAAGCTGAATCCGTCTAAATGTCACGTAGTCAATTTCACTTTCAGACGTAAACTTGACCTACAACAACTAGTTAGCTCACATGGCCCCACTATCATTGACGGCATAGAGGTTGAAAATACATCTAATGTCAAGTACCTTGGGCTGAGTTTTTCTACCGATCTTTCCTAGTCCTCCCACATCTTGCTAGTTACTAGAAAGATGTTTCGCTTAACGTTCTACGTCAGGAAGTTAAGGCAGTCTGGCATAAAGCAGTCTTTGCTTTCTCACTTTGTCAATTCTTGTATTCTACCCATCCCCCTTTACTGCTCCCCATTAATCTTTCCTGGACTACTTAAGAAAGACTTTGCCTTGCTGAGAAGGGCACTAAAGGCCGTCAGTAGGGCAAGTGGGATATCGTTAAACCAACTGGTTAACACTATTGTCGATAGACATATTATGTAATGTAAGAAACTAGCGAATACAATATTGTCAGATCCCGAGCATCCTCTCTATACGCAGCTGTCTCCCTGCATTTCATCTGGTAGAACTAAAAGCTGCTATAGGAGGCTATATGCTAGGAATACCAAATACAAAACTCCACAATATCATATCTGGCACAGCTGTTATGTGCGTGGTGAGAAATCCGTTAGGTATGACACGATAAACTTACTGCGGCACTCTAACAAATAGTCCCATTAGTTTTTGTTTTCCTTTCCTCGTTACTATTACACTGTTGTTCTCATCTTCTATTACACACCAATTTTATATTTCATATCCTGTGGTGCATAGTTTAAAATGTAAACGCAAAGCTGTTCTTTTTATTTTTTTATTTATCTTCTTTGTATGGGTGCTGCCTTTTGATTTTAAAATCTTATAAAATTTTTGTGAGGTAATTAGATGCAATATTGTAATGTACGCTGAAAATTCCACACCTGTACCACAAATACCGTTTGGAATAAAGCTGTTATTATTATTAATAAATATTTTAAAGTTCTGAAAAGTGTTCAGTACTTTACAAGTGGAAAACTCCACCTATCTACTGTCGCGCAGTGAAATTTAAAATTTATACACATTTCAAAATAAAACGTATTACGCCTAATATGGCAGTGAACAGTGATGAATTTAGCAGTAACAGAATGTTCAAGTGAGACAATCTAAATATTTAATTGTTGTTTTATTGTATACTCTAAAAACATTTTTTGAAAACTAAGGAACCATGAAAAGAATCTCTGAAATGTAAAGAGATTCACTCTGGTGAGTTTTAATCATGATTAAGAGAGTAAAGTGTTTGACCGGATATCACCTTAACGACTACTATAAGCCTTAATGACTGACGAAACGGAAAGAAATTGAAAAGGCATTATAAAACATTCAATACATGTTGACTGTTAAGCCTTATACATGAAAGGGGCCCCAGAAAAATTATGGGAAGTGAAACGGTTTTCTAAAATGATGAAAGTTTATAAATTTCATAGCAAAGACGACTGAAAAGTCCGAAGAATATTTCAAGATTATTGAATTGAATTTTTGATTTTCCCGTCGATTGATTGGACCGAAGTGCTCGGTCTCAGGTTGACATGTCGGCTTCTTGTGCAGATGCTTAGACGATGTCTGGGTATTTAATTAGTATACAAATGGTGGATGGTGGCTAGCAGTGGAATCCAGGATAAAGCGCATTTCGCCCTATTTGGGGCTCGTCATCCGGATGTACCTGCATTTCTCAGTGAGTGATGATGTTCCCACTGAGGCTCGAACCCAGTGCCCATAGTTTCAAACGCCAAAGCGTTATCCACTAGACCACTTGGGTCACGAGAGCCACCTCTTGTGCAACGGGTCATATTAATTATTGAATTGAATTTTTGATTTTCCCTCTCGTGGCCCAAGTGGTCTAGTGGATAACGCTTTGGCGTTTGAAACTATGGGCACTGGGTTCGAGCCTCAGTGGGGACATCATCACTCACCGAGAAATGCAGGTACATCCGGATGACGAGTGCCAAATAGGGCGAAATGCGCTTTATCCTGGATTCCACTGCTAGCCACCATCCACCAATTGAATATTTCAAGATGTTGCTCGGATGATCGTCATTCAGCTGTGGTATGTTTATTACGTGAATACCTGTTCTTAAACTCTAACAGAAGAGGCGGAGCTTGAAGCAGTAAAGCCTTACGGTTTAACTCCAGGGATGTCTAAGTATGGTGTTGGTGAACTGCTGACTGGAATGACCAGAGAATTAGTTTGCGTGTGGGAATCCTAGATATTTCCATCAAAATGCTCTAGATAACTGGTCATTCTACTATATAAAAAAGAGCAAATCTTGTGGTTATCTCAGATAAATCAATTAACTTAACAAACATTGTATTTTACATGAAGGCTAGATGGAGTTAAGACAATCAAACTAGACTAGATCAAACAGGTTTCAGGTCTAGATGATAGTAGAAAGACTAGACTTTCGCCAAGTTCGGGAAGACAGGACAGCATTTGATTCTCCTGAGTGGGAGGTCTTTTTAAAATACATGGTTGTGAAAGGGTTGCCAGAGAGTTTTAAAAACTCACTAGGACTCATTCAGCTGTATAAAAGTTTGTGGAGTGTAGCCATCCGAAGTGATTGTAGTCTGGTAGGACACGAGGATATATACTGTGATTCATTGTTTACATGACCTGTAAACAAGACAGTTGACCTTCACGTAGATTGAGGGTCTGGTCAGTGATACTTACTCACCATTCAAAACATAGTCTTTTTATTTTGACGTAGTTGTGTTCTCTGAGCTGTGTTCCCTTCTCGATTGTAGTCTTTTTATCTTAAACTAGTAATTCATTGGTTACATAAGATAATAAATGGCTGTGATTTTTTGTGAGATAACTTTTGGCGTAGAGGAATAAGTCTTTGCCTTCTCAAGAGTTTGGTGATCAGTTGTATATTGTTGTTGTATTGAAGTGATAGCAAGAGCGAAACCCAAATCAAATTGTATTATCCTCGTTACGAAATCATCAGCACTGTGCACGAACAGCTTTAGGAATTAATACGACCCTGGATTCACTGGAATGGACGGCTATCAGAAGAACGGTTGGTTGGCTTAGAGTATGCAGACTATATAGTTCTAAGGATGGAAGGTATTGTAACAACAGAAGGCAAGGGCCAGGAAACAGATCGTTTATTAAGGAAATCAACACATATTTATAGATTTTCATGTACATATTATACATTATTGTTAGCAAAAAGACACAGTCTTCTGATTGGTTATTTCTCATAGAGAGTTAACCTTGCATCTCCTTGTGACTGTTTCGTGAATGTCAGATCATCTATATGTTAACTGTATTCGCCTGCGCAAAGCCTTTCTTCTCATTTTTCTCATGATCAATATTGGGGATATAAACATTGACGTAAATTACTATCCACCAATTTTGAATAACAGCCAGCTCTCACCACATTGCTACTCTCACTTTGAACTGTCTCCGGTATTATTTCACTTGTTCCACTTGTCATTATAAATAAATTCTTTTTTACAACGTTAAATTCTATGCTATCAAATTTCACACAATATTACGTGACGTTTTTATTTTATTCCATTTGTCTTCTAATCCTATAATTGCACACCCTTCTTCAAGTTCTATCCATCCATCGGAAGACTGTGTCTTTCTGTTAACAATAATCTATAATATGTACATGAAAATCTATAAATATGTGTTGATTTCCTTAATAAACGATCTGTTTCCTGGCCCTTGCCTTCTGTCGTAACAGTAATAGTAACAATTGACGTAATAAGGAAGAGACTACAAATTGAATAGACAAAATAAAAAATGACAAAGTGGTAGAGCTGAAATATGATTGGGGATCACCATACTTTAGCATAGAGGGATTAAGACCATGAAATTAGGAGGGCTTGATAGAGCTTTTTCTGTACACAGAGATCTGGCTTTTCTATTTCGATAGCCAAAGCTTCAGCAATACAGATGAGTCGGGTACGTAGGGATTTGGGTAAATTACTCTTTGCCTTGTAGATGACTTTAAAGGCGGAGGCTATAGAGATAGAGTGATCATTATCCACCAGATGTTCAATAATCGCGCTTCTTATTGCTCCACTTCCACCTTTTCGTAGCCATGCAGGATAGTGTTTTTGCACGCTCTTGGACAAAACTCGAGTTGAACGACCGATATACCTAGCTCCACACAAGCAGGTGAATTGATAAACACACATAGAATTGGTCAACAGCGGGATCTTGTCCTTCAGGTTATTGAACAGCAATGGTCGATCAGTAAAGGCAATTCTCAGAGATGCAGCGGGAAATGTTCTTTTCAGGGACTGTGACATCCTTCGTTTCATGATAACGGAAGCTAAGTCCCCTTTGAATTCCAAGCTCATGTAAAGTATTTTTGGGTACGAATGATAAGTCACGTTTTATAGGATTTGAATGTATATTCTTATCTATAAAACGTGGTGGAAATCCATATTCTATTAGGATTTTCCTCAAAAGGTATAACTCATCTTCCACAGTATCCGCGCTACATATACGCCGAATGCGAGTGGCAAGCGATACACCCTTTTTCAAGTTCTATCCATCCTATGATTTATTCTATATATGACATTAATTTGCTTTGCCACTTGACATTTAGCTATGATTATAATCACAAACATTTTAGTTTTAATTGCATTTCATACTACTATTATTATAATAATTATTTTATGTATTCACACCTATGATTCGATTCCCTCATCCGATATAACTTCTTAAAAACCATATATATACGACTGTACAGCTTGACGACAAATTCGTTGAAAAGGGTCTCTTCACTGAATCACTCGTTTTGATTTTCTTTTATATAAAACACGCATCGAATGACCTATATATCTAGCTCCACGTGAGCAAGTAAATTGGTAGATACACATAGAAGTGGTCAAATGAGATAGTTTATCCTTAGAGTTGTTGAAGGACAATCGTAATGTAGCAGCAGAGAATGTTGTTTTCAGGGCGTTAGATATTCTTCTCTTTAAGATGTCCGCCAGAACGTCACCTTTGAACTCCACACTCATGTATAGCATCTTCTTCAGCACGGAGATGGGTTGTTCTTTGTTGATTTTCGGCTTTATGTGTCTATCTGTAAAGCGTGATGGGCAGCCACTCTCAAGTAGTATATTCCTTAAAAAAATGATCTCCTCTTATACTGATTCAGAGCTGTAGATTTCCACGGACTCCATTCGCAAGATATATTGTCAGGTTCAGCTGTAAACTGTAAAAGTTTGTTAACTAGCCGTTCTACGTAGGCTTTCGATATACCGATCTGTCTAAAGTCCAGTCAGTTTTCATTGTTAGTCAGACGTTCAGAAATGAGATTGTCTGTCCAGTTTCTCCTCGATTGTAAATTTGATAGCTGGGTGGCAGTTATTAAAAACTTGAAGGATATTATTTAGGTCATATTTTTTATCGCAAATGATAAAAGTGTCATCAACGTACCATTCGTATAGAGAAAAGTCGATGGGCAGTTTCAACGGACCATTTCCCAAACTTTCGATGAAAATATATGCAGTCAACAGTGATAAAAGTGAACCCGTAGCCACACCATCTTGCTGCCTGTAAATAGTACCTTTGAATATGAAATGAACGTTCAAAGCGCATCTAAGTAGAAATTCTTTTAACTTTGGTGTTGGTATTCCGACAATCAGGTCGTTGTCTTCCAAGTACTTGAATAGGAAAACATATCTTCGTAATCAGGACATTTGAGAAGGGAGATTTGACATCAAGTGATATAATTTGGATGTCTCCCACTTCCACGACTTTGTAACAGTCAACAAATTCAAACGTGTCTCGAAGAGAGTATTTTGAAATTTGTTCTCTAACCGGCTGTAAGAGTTCTGCCAACCACTTTGCAAATGGATGGTATAGATATCCAGACATTTCCAAAGCAGGACGCAACGGAATTCCCTGTTTTTAAATTTCTGGTAATCCATATAGCCAAGGTATAATTGAACCGGTTGTTCGAATACTGTCGTAGACATTCTCAGAGATAAGTTGATCATTTTTTAGCTTTCTCAGTATCCCAGTGAGTTGCATTTCAGTTACTTCTGTCTTGTCTTTCTCTTTGTCAGGTGCAGCAAACTTGTTGTTGACTGGAAGAATTGCTTACATTTTATCAATATGGTCTTTACTATCCGTTAAGACTATGCAAGTACCTTTATCAGGGCTTTCGCAAAATTTTAAGACACAGTTTTTGAGTACTTTTAGTGACAAAGTCAATCACTGTGTTCAAGATGTATTCAGATTTTGACTTTAAAATTCTGAAAATTTCGATTAATCTTCTTGTAATTACTGTCACACTAACCTTCAGTCCCTTGAGATTCTTGTGTGTGCTGTTCTAAAGTTTAACAAGGTGGACTGGTTGCCATTGTTCAAAGTCCTGCTTTGGTCTGTGTGTATATTCATGTGTTTTAATACACCAATTGGTGCGAACACTACGCTCACCAATTCCTAACTGCAAAGTCTAACATTTAGCAATCTACTTCGATGTACTGTTTTATTAGGACTTTCCTATTTTTCAGAATAATCCAAAAAAAAACATGAACTCTTCTTTGTAGACAAAAGAAAATACAACGAAGTTGGTTATGCTGATATTATGTGCATATTTTTAGACAGAATTACCAAATTAGGCCGTACAACTTTGAATTTTTGCAGGGTAAATATACTAGCGCAGTCGAAATGGATAATTCGATGTCAACTGTTATCTGATTAGGAATTAAATGATTTGATTTTACAAAAATGTGTCTGAATCTAGTCATTTGATTGTTATTCATGACCTGGGTTTTGATTTAATACGTATTCTAAGTCTTCATGAACTTATCAGCTACCACTTCTGGCGTCATGTTCATCCTTCCCTTTACTGTCTTGGCTTTTGTTGACTTGTTTTACTGATGTTAACTGTGAGGAGCTGAACCGATAGATAAGTGTACCAGGTTGTGCTTCTATGACAAGGCATATTCGGACTATGAATTTACCCAGAACGCATATTAATAGATTTTATGTAAAGAAAATTGTAGATAGTCTAAAATTTCATATACCTAACAAAAGATCCTATAGCTTAGATAAGCGGTTCAATTCTCAGTGTTTTTCCGCCCATGTAATGTATACTACCATAACCCAGCTTACCTTAAAAACTGCAGTAATTGCATTTCTTCTATACACTTCTACTATGAATTCGATAAATGAGACTGCATAACTTCAATTTACCAAGTGCTAGAGAAACTGGTAGGAGCTAGAATTCATGGGCTGGCTATTAAATCATGTCCCAGTGGCTGAATGGTATATGAGCTAGCCTTGTAACCGGAAGGTCCTGGGTTCGAATCCCAGTGGGTGCGTACTGTCGATGATTCCCAAACTAGGATGTAACAACAGCTGTCCAGTACTCCCTGTTTTTCAATGGTTCTCTAACTGATATCAATCCGTGGTCAAACTCGTAAAAAAGGTACAAAAAGTGTTAGATTGAGAAACTTATCCGTAGTGAAGACGATATCAATTGATTAATTTAAGCATGAAATCTGTGTTGAGAGGAAGTTTGTGTAGTCTATCATTTTAGCATGCTCTTAAACACCTTGCTAGTTGGATTCTCGTTTTAAATAATTCACCATTGTCACTCTTCACCATCGTTACGTTTCTTAAATGTACTTCCAATAAAATTGTTTGACACCAAGTAATAATTTTCAATTCGCCAATTTTCAAATCCTTACTTTTGTTATTCTGTTGATGACGTATTGCTACTAGAAACCGTTCTTGAATCATCATAAATAATATAGAGCCGTTCGTTATCATTTAACAATACGCTGTTATTTGCTGCAGTCAATACAACCACGATTTTGCAGCCTCTGAATATGGTTTATTCGATAAAAGAAAAGATCTCCACCAACTTTTTTTTCTTCCCTTCATGATCTGGTGAGTACTTTTATGTGATATATGGTTATATTTCCTGAGTAAATATTATTAGTCTTTTGCACAAGCAGCCACCTCTTTGTTTATTTTTCCGCGAATCGGTAAAACGTAGGCTGATAAGAGTGTCTCATCGTGATCAATAATGCTTAGTAATTGCTAATTCAACCAAAATCTTCATAAACGAATAATTCCGTGTATGTAATCTGTTATGGTATGATGTTATTCAACTACTTCTGTATTTATCACACTTGCACAATTATGTATCGCATATCACAAGTAGCTGGTGAAGAGTATATCACTTTTTAAGTAGGTCTACACGTTTAACAACTTACATTTAATCTCTCTTAATTGTTTAGGCATGTTACCAAGATTCATACAAGTAATACGTAAACGTGTCATTCGCTCATGGACACAGTGAACCATCAGAATAATTTCTAAGAAATTTTGCTTCAGACTCTCGTAAGAGCTACAGATTTTTCAATAACTGCTTATCAGTATACGTTGGTTAGTATTAAGATCTACGCTGAAACCAACTGAGTCCCTACTTATCCAAGTGTCAAGAATAACTACACTGCATATTAATGATTGACAATGAGATAGTTATCCTGAAGTCCCCGTGGGAAATCATGTTTAATCCAGCGGCTATATTGTAACACGCTTGCCTCTTAACCCGAATGTTGTGGGTTCGACCCCTAATTAGGTCATGGGTGAGTAATATTGATGAGAAGCAAGATTAGGACGAAAGAAGTGTTCACTGTTTACTGGTTTTTTAATGGTTCTATAACTGATGTCACACTCTATGACGAAATAAATTTTGAAATCAGTCAAACCTGCATAAATGCAGCAGTTGAAGATCTTACATTATGGCTGTAAGTTGTCTTCTTTAATAAAAAGTATTTCTGATGTCTTGGGTCAAAGGTGGGGCTTTAAAGATGTTTGATGGGATACTGCTACTTTCAGGAGACCACTCCAAAAACCATGTAACGATTGGTTTGAATTGCTTGAAAGAAGACTGTAGAACAATAAAAGTCGATGACTGCAGATTACGAAACATAACTTAGGACCTACAGGAAGAGTGCCTGTGTGACCGGATTTCATCTTTATTGCCAGCTTTAAAATTACCGTCATACATCCTCTTTCCTTTTATCTCTTGCTCTTTGTTAACTATAATATTTCATAACTGCTAATGCTATTATTCGTATTATTTCGACGACTTTTCCCCCAGTGGCAATCCTTGATCTAATACTATACTTCCACCCCATTTCATCTTAGGGCTTATAGTTATCAAGTCGATTACGTCTGATACCGTAATATTTATACACCGTAATATCGTATGAAATAAGAATATCAAATGCGATTGTTAGGGACACCTATTCCATTCAGCCTATTCTGGAACTACTACTTTCTTTTTCCTCTGACCAGCTAATGATTGCTCACCCTGCAAATTAAATTGATGGAAGCAAAATGTATGGTGTGGTCACCTGTAACTAATGAAAATTCGTGGCATCCCCAACGAATATCAATACCTATTGCCCACCAAAAGAAAAGAAGCTGTATAAAGTGTGTGTGTATGTGTGTGTAAACGATTTCGCTAATTCTCATAGTCCTGTGCGATGTAACCAGTGAAATTAGTTTAGTCATCACGTGGATTACTACCTTTAGTCTTCTTTTAAGCTTACCACACTTCCAGGATGAAAATATACTAGGAAAGAATAACTAAATGAAGATCAGTAACTTTCATATTAGTCTGTATCTTAGATATATCACACAGTGAGACAGTACTACTTACTGGATGACGTTTCAAACAAAATTTATTGCTCCATATGCTACCACAGTGACCAAGTTTTACACATATATTAAAATTTATTGTTCATAATCATATCAATTATATTCACACGACTTCGAAACTTGAATTCTATAGTTTTCTTTGTTCTCTCCTATTTGTCGTAGGGGTAATAGAATTTTCCAGATATCTGTGACAGGTATTAAATCATTCCTATTTCACGTATTCTCCTCAGCTGATTGGATAAACAAAGCTTCTGTTATCAATCTCTCCCTCCATCCTGTTACATTAGATTTTAAAACTGTTATCTTATCCCATCCTATTTTTTTTCCTTCACGTTCCCAGTGGAACATAGGGCTCCAAGCTAGAGGCTTGAAGTTTCTGTATCAGTGTTAATTTTGACAGGATGGGGTTGCTAGTCTCATGCCCAACTTTTCCTCTTCACCAGCATTATTTCTGGCTTAGCAAGGTAAAGGAGTGCGTCGGCCGGGGATAGAACCCGGACCATGTGCATGGCCGGCAAGCGTCCTAACCGCTGTGCCACCGACGCACAATCCTGTTGTTTAGTTATGTGTAATTGCATGTAGTGCTAAAGCTGAACTATTCTCTAGATTTCTCATCTTATTCGGGTCAACCAATCTAGATTTTGCTAGGTTTTTATGCTCCGCTAGTCTGACTGCACCTGTTCTACTACTTTCACCTATGTATTTGACCTGACAATCATCCCAACAGCGTGTTAGACTAACTAAATTGTTTTGCTTTACTGGCTCCACAGGATCCCTTAACTGGCAAAGCTTATTTCTAATTGAGTTTGTGGTTGGTTTGAATGCCACTTTTATTCCTGCCTTGTCAAGAGTTGTGCGTAAGGTTTTCGAGGTTCATTCTTTGCATGGAAGTACCACTGATGATTTATACTCCCTATTGTAGGTGTTTTCATTGTGTTCGAAACGTCATCCAGTGAATAATACTGTTTCACTGTGTGGTATATCTAACAAACAAACTAATATGGAACTACTTAATACCACAGTGCCCAAGTTTTACACATATACTAAGAAGACCAGTAAACATATTCAGAATTTGGAAGGTTAAAAGAAGTGAATATATATTCACGAATGTGAGCAATACTGAGTCATATCACCAAAGGTCTCCAGCCATTGATCGATAACATCCAGAAGATCCCCAACAGGTAGTCTATTTCTGCCTGTGTGGCTTGAACAAACACTCAACGACTTCAGGGATTGGTATCATGTTTTAACCGGACCAATCTACAATATCTTCAGCCAACAGCAGTTGTTCAGATAATCTGCGTATTGACAAACTTAGGCCACATCAACCAATGGCACTTCGAAACTTTACTGACTAGCTTCCCAATATTGGTTGATGGTCTACGTCGGATGTAGTTCTTTATTATCCTGTTGCTCAAGTTAGTGCTGGTGACTGATCAAAAATGAACCTGTGGTCAAACATTCTTCGTCCAGTATAATGTTTTCGTGAAATATGCATTCCTAAACGCCCTTTTAGACTTCCTTATCTTGAAATCTAAGAGTCTGTAACCTAGAAACCTGAAAAGTTTGGAATGTTTTCAAACACTCATCCATTTCCCACACAAACAGCTGAGCTGATTTCCCACCGAACATGAAAAATAAACATAAAGTCTACTTAATTTGAAAACCAGGTGTTGTTTAACTTTCTCAAGCCATACTTCCTATAAGCTCTTGTATAGTCAGTTAGGTATTCACCGTTGAGTTTCTTCAGAATACCATAAAGACTGCAAGTATGTAGACAGCTGAAAAAGAATTCTGTCCTCGTGTTTCCATAATTAGAAATGAATCATGGGCCTTTTTAAAGGACACCTTAGAAAAGGTGTAGTAGAGAGCTATTTATCAACACACTGTTCTATATTTGCATTATGTCCCATATGCATTATGTTATAAATCGATCAGAAAGAAGGAGGAATCTGATGGCATGTCTTATTGATCATCTTTTCATATATTCTAATAAAGCACTCAGAATTTAGTAGAATCAACCTTTGAGAGCAGAACTTGACACGGGAGGTATGAAAGTCATCTGTGCAATCAAAATTTATTAGTTAGCTGTCTCTTTTCATGACGGCGGGACATGTATTTAGGATCTAGGGTGACATGAAATATTCATCCCATAGGCCCTATTTACGCCTTCTGAATCAATTATGTCAATAATTTGAATTCGAATAAATATCCTGAGTAATCATTCGTACCTTTTAGGTTTCAAACAAGGATCGCATATCGTTTTAATACAGAAATAGACCTCTACTACAGGCGTAGAATCTAAGCTTCTATATTACTATTAGTCTTACTCATTCAAATTGCATACTTATTTTTGTTTTCATATTTTTAGCCAAAATACATACAGTAAAAATTCACCTGTGATTATATTCTTTATCAGTTTTTATAAATATACAGCCTACACAAACTTCGTATTCTGTTAGCATTTATCTCTTTTCTACACACACACACACACACAACATTTGCTCAATTTGTCACATCTACACACCGTTCGATCAACAGAAAAAGTGTATTTTTTGTTGCAAAATTTAATCTCTGATCTTATAGTCGAACGATTTCTAGTTAACTTTTGTGTGTTAGCGGTAGAGTATATTATGAAAATATTGATTAAATTACATTTGAAAAATGACCTTCACGTAATCACATATCTATTCACCTTACATGAAAATGAATGTATGTGTGTACAAGTATAACTAGCTGTTAAAATGTAGATTCGCACACACGTTTATCTGTCAATCCAAAATTACATGTAAATAATAAATATCACTAACTATTATTATCATACCGTCTAGTGATCAAAAGCAGTGGGGATATTGATGGCAGCAGCAGCAGTTTATCAAAAAAAGATAACAGTAACAATAAATTGTTTACTGACAGTGGAATCCTGCACACTAACACTTGAGAACTGGTAATTTACGAAAATGATGGATCTGATTAAATTGTGTGCATATTATCCATAATGTTGTTCTCAATAAATTTGGTGCAATGAGAAATTTGTTCCAAATGAGATATAAATATCTGAGAAGTCATTACATAAGGTTTTAATTTGATCTGATATCGGACTATTTCCTTATAAACTGTGACATTATTGACTTCTGTTAGATGAAGTAAGGTTCACTTTGACTGGACATTAGTAACTAGTGTGATGTGTCTAGTCCCTTCTTTGGTGCCGACTGAATTCTGTTAGTCAGGTTTGCACTGTGGCCACCATTCTAGGTAGCTCACCATTACGGTGCACATTGATTTGATGATATCAGATGGTTGAAGGCAATGGGCCACAGGAAACCTTGGACCTAGGTTTCGACCTAGTTGGCACTCACCAGTCAGCAAAGCGTATCTGCAACCTCGAAGGAACGCATGTCCCTCTTAAGATTCTAACTCGAGTCACCGAGTGCTGCAGTTAGAGACGTTATCACTAATATCAACAATTCAAAGTGCATTGTGATGGTGAACCACTAGGAATGGTGGCCACATTGCAAACCTGACTGATGGAATTCAGTTTGCAGCAAAGAGATGAGTAGACTAGACACATTACACTAATTACTAGTGTCCAATCAAAGTATCCAATGCAGTTCTACAGGAGGTTGATCGCGAGTCTGAACAGCTCAATGGCAACCTCTCCGAATGCATCACTGAGTGATGCAAGTTTGAATCTCAGAATGGACATGAGTTGCAGATATGCCTTGTTGACGAGTAACAACTAGCATGAAACCTAGGTTCAAGGCTTCCTGCCGATTGCCTCCAACCATCTAACATCATCAAAATAAGATATGCTACATATTTTTTAATAATTTGGAGGTATAAATAGTATAGGTCATGAGATGATGTGAACTGACGAAACGAAGTTCGTTCTTCTTATTCTATTCAACTGTCTGTTCTTACTTTCTTGGCGTTTATAAAGGGGAATATGTACTGTTATAACAAAGAATCGCGTCGGTGGTTCAGAGGCGGAATGTTTCCCAGTCATACAAGAGGTCTGGGTACGATCATCGGCCAGCTCATTCCTGAGCCTCGCTTGTCGGTACTACGGTAAATAAAGAGGGAAGGCTGTGAGTGATGCTACCAAACTATCCTAGTAAAAAAACCTCACCACTACCAAAACATCATACTTGAGAGCTGAAACCCTATGGTCCACTCTGAACTTCAGGAAATGGAAAAATACCATAGAATAATACTGGGATTGGGTTTCTATACGGAATCCAGCAAACACCAGGACTAAGGACAGAATACAGCTGTTTACCTTCTAATATGTCAAGTCCAATAAGAATCAAAAGATGACACTGGCCAATACCAGTATGATCACAGATTTTTTAAAAAGCATTACATATATAAGTCTCCAAGATCTGATTTGGTTGTCTGTATGAGTTCAGGAATCAAGTTATCTGACCAAACACTGTCGAAATCTTCTATTTATTTATTTTTATTTTTGATTACAGCTTGACTCCACACTGTATTTTTGGTACAAGTATGGAATTTTCAGCATGGATATCGGTAGCCCAAATTTTGCAGGTCGACCATTGATTTCAGGTGTGCGTCGGGAGGGGATCGAACATCGGACCATGTGCATGGTCGGTGAGAATCCTAACAACTGTGCCGCCGACGCACAGTTCAGTGGCTCAAGTCTTCAACTCTGGTCTAAATAGGTTTTAGCCTGTAAAATATCGTTATTTTATGATAAGAACAAGATGATTTCAGACGAACAATCGTTTTCGATAAATTCTTTCTCAGGCTGTACAGTTATAATAAAAATAGCCATTAAAGGCATGTGAAAATTATATTATGAGTTATATTCATTGGTGTGCAAAGAAGATGCTTACCACAAAATATATACAAACAAATACGAAAAATGGAAAACATTGAATTTAAGTTCATGGCTGACAGATATCAAGTGTAGTGATAAAATAAAGAGGTTAAATTATGCACTGTAATAAAATGCTAGAGAAATAATAAGCTCAATGTAAATTACAAAAGGTTGACACATAATAAAGGTAATAACGCAGTAAAGTGAAATAGGTGAAAAGGAATATGACAGGCGCAATATGACATGAAAATATGGATGATTATGTCCGCGCTGACCGGGGTAAACAAAGACGATGAATGTGCTTCATTTGCATACTCGTAATGTATTTGCCCTACACACTTCAGACACTCTAATCACTTGTATAATTGTCATATATAAGGCAACAGAACATAAAGGATTACAATTTTTAGAAACATAGGTACAAATGTTTGCAGGTCATGGTCACAGAAATAGGAAAGTGGGGTAAGAAAAAAGGTTGAAATATTATTAAGGTGAACATTGGTTTTTAAAATTGGATTACCAAGTTAGGTTCAAAGTAATGACAAATAATTTTCAAATATATAAAACAGGTATAAGTCCTTTTACGGCTAAGGCCTCAACGAATATGAGTATGCGATCCAAACTTGTTTTGTATATAGGTTTAAAGGTATTATTTTAAATCAAATATGTGACCTGTCTCTATGATGTGCTTTGCGATAGATGTTGTTAGACATCTGTTTCTAGAATTAATTGTATTAGGTGATTTTATATATACTTGCAGTCACTTTGGAATGTGTTCTGTGACCCTGACCTTCAGAGATTTATGGGTCTTCTGTATCTATGTGTGGCTACACATGCATGTAAATTTGTAAACGCAATGGTATGTGGTACTACCGTGCGAATAGTGTGACAGAACAACAAAATTCTCGTTTCTCCTTTGAATATGTGTTGCTCAAATACCATACATGTTTTAAATAAATTATATCTTCCGATTGTTTTCCCGAAATTCATAAAGGAAACTAACTTCTCCAAATTTCTGAAGAGAAAACTCCCTCCTTAGATGATCTTAAAATGCGTTTGTTTGTCATTGGTGAAAGGATAACTTCACTGGCAATGGTTTTCGCTAGGCACAATGGTAGGGGACTTCCGTAATTATTCAGAAACTGTGAACTTCTCACTAAATTTTCACTTGTGACCAGTAGAATTCATTTCAGTCTATCACTTGTTTTCGACACACTAAAGGAATTTGATATTCTTACCAGATAGTATTTAGAACCACTGAATTCTAGAACTCTTTCAGTGTTCACAGTGTTTAAAGCTACTTCGCAACTCTACGACATTATTATGCCGATACTCATCTTTTATTAAAATGCAAAAATTACCTAAGATGTGTGTGTCGGACTCTTTGTAAATAGAGTCTAGTGTGTGTAGAAATATGCTACCATGTGGCCACATGAAACACAGCAAGCAGTTCAGAAGTCAAGTTTGAAATGTGCCTATTAAATGAAGAAGAAAGAAAAAACTCATTAATATTGGCTAGTAACGTATCCTCCTATGACTTTAGTGGGTAAAATACTTCACACAGGACGTGTTCACGCCGAAATTGCAGAAGGTGTAGAGGTAGAGAAAAGTACGTACTCTGTGAAACTGCTAAATAAGGGAAGCTCATGTCTGTGAGAGAATTACTGTGGAATCGCACTTCTGTCCATCCTAGGCAGAAATATTAAGCCACGTCATGCCGGGAAGACTGGAAGGTGTAGTGGACTAAAGACATTGTTCTGTTAAAGCTGAATTCAGGAAAATAAAATCAAACACCTACCGAATCGCAACACTATGCATCATCATAGTCAAACAGAGCGTATAATGGCAGTAAAATGTCTACCTCAACTTCATCGACTTTGAAAAGGCCTTCTACAGAGTTGACCAGGAAGTAATCTGGAAACTAATTCAACACCGAGGAGTGCCTCAACTCTTTATCAACCTCGTTCACAAGTCATACAGCAATGCTACTTACCAGGTAATTCACAATAGAAGGCTGAGAGAAGCCTCTCAAGTGAATACAACAGTAAAACAAGACTGCCTATTATCACCGATTATATTCCTAACCGCCGTGGACTGAATTATGTAAAGAACTGTGGGGAGTGAGGAGATAGACGTACGTTGGACTGACAAAAAGACCCTAGAATATTTGAATTTCTGCGGATAATTGATGTCTCTTGTTGCACAAAGACTGATGAGGGAAAATCAGCAAGTTAGTAGAAGAAGAAGCGAATAAAGGACTTCTAGAGAGCATAGAGAAGACAGAGGTGATGATACCTAAGCAACAACAACAATAAGCAGCAATCATCATCAGTGGGCGTAACCTAAAAGAAGTTATCTCCACCTCTTATTTAGGCAGCACAGATCCAAGTACAGGTAGCACGGTAAGTGACGTCGAAGCCAGGCAGGATAGGAAAAGCAAGACAGACCTTCATTAATCTGAATTCAGTGGGGATACTGCTGGAATCAATGCAAGGACTGGGATTCGAATTTTCAGCACCAACGATAAGTTTTTGCTTCTGTTTGTTACAGAGACCTAGAGCGTCACGAAGAGAATTTCCAACAGGCTGTGGATTTTTATCAACAGCTTCATTCGTTGCATATTGAAGACCAGATAGCCAGAAAGAACTAGCCAGAAGAAACTCTGACAGGCAAAGAACCAGCCGAGAACCTAAGACCAAAAAACTTTTCTGCAGGAAATGGAGATGGATTGGATTCACGCTGGGGAGAGGATCACTGAGTAACACAATACGCTAAGTCACCAGGTGCAGACCGAATGGGAAGCGACGAGTTGGTTATTCTAGGGTGACATAGGAGGCATTATGTGAAGAAGAAATGAAAGCTTGACTGTAGTTGTGGAGCTAGTTGACAGTGATAATAGAGAAACGAGTTCAATAGGGATGTGAGACTGAAGGTCTGTTTTCCCCTAGGAACGCAACATATGAATCATAACAATAACAGTATTAGAACACTTCAAACGATTAATACTATTTGTACTACCCTTTCATGGATAGATAAAGATTTCGATATCCCATTCAGCAAAAAGAAAACTTTGTTCATCTAAGTTTACTAGTACAAAATTAAAAATCCTCAGTGTTTCTATTGCAGTAAGTGATAAGTCATCAGCTTAATTACTCACCATTTTAGATACTTTTTCCCCTTCACGTTCACCAGCGAAACATAGGGCCTCAAGCTAGTGGCTTGAAGTTTCTGTATCAGTGTTTATTTTGACAGGATGGGGTTGCTAGTCTCATGCCCAACTTTTCCTCTTTACCAGCATTATTTCTGGCTCAGCGAGGTAAAGGAGTGCGTCGGGCGGGGATCGAACCTCGGACCATGTGCATGGTCAGCGAGCGTCCTAACCGCTATACCACCGACGCTCGTGGAATTTACGAACGTTTGCAAATTAAACCAGTATAGTTGTAGGTTGATATATAAGTTTACTGAAGACAATAATCGACAATTAGAACTAATATAATTCTAGCATTTCTAACTTCTACAGTCTTACTGAGACACTACAAACGCCTTCAGTATTCAATTCAAGAAATCAATGAAAAGTGTTCAAGTAGATCAAAACTTAATGTAATAATATAATCTTACAAAAACTTGTTTCATTCTTGTCTTTGTTTCTTGACAGTACTTTTTACTTTCTGATATTGGCGTACGTCAGTTAGTACCGATCTGTTTTACAGTCGTCTATACTTTAATAAAAATTGTTAATACCAGTTTTTCCATCCCCATCCGCTATATTTCAGCGTAGTCTGATTTTCTTCAAAAAGAAACATTCCTAAAAATGAATAAAGGACATGCTTTCAGTACATTTCTTCCAGTCTTCCTTAGTCGTAGATATAATACTCCTAGGAAAGTTAGAAAATTAACTTCTCTGGGATAAAAGTGTCACTACCACTTTACACAACCAGTTTGCAAATCGTATCCTTTTAGGAATGTGAATTCAGTTTACTTAGCCATTAATCATTGAGCGGTTAATTTGATTTACAAGTGAATGTGAATTATATGTTTATGAGTTTGTGGTTGATGATAAAAAGGATAGTTTTGTAAGAAAAATGTACTCGTAAAAGATTGATCTTTGTACACATGCCCCAATAACTTTGTGGTTATATAGTATTATAGAAGTAGTGTATGACACGTAGAACTCGCAAAACATCCATTTAAATCTAAATAGTATTCGGGATACAGCTATCCAAGTAATTTTACTGAAGTAAAGTATGAATTAATTCCTTTCCTGACCTAGGGAGACTATTACCCTTCAAGAACTCACTATTCTACGTAAATAACTCAAATGTTAGGTTTCTTCACTTTGATAAAAATGGCATCAGAAATTATCAGAAATTTTCTACTTGTAACAGACCACTGACACTCATCGACAAACCAGTAAACTTCACGTACATCCAGAGAATGGTCATAAATTCCTTAACAACCCGAAACATTGTTTTTTGTATGTTCCCGGATTAGATTAAAACAGAGTCTTCCTAAATCTCCAAAATGTGGAAGCTGGGAAAAACAGAATTAATTGACTATTCTATAACTCTGCTTCCAGAAGAAGAATTATCATGAACTACTATTTTTATTCAGTTTTCCTAGACATCAAAAACACTGTATCACACTTCTTCGCCTTGACATTATTTACCTTACTCTTTTAACATAATTTATCCTTAATAGCTCCCAGTTTCTTTCATATTCAGATAAGTCTTAAGTATCAAATTCCTGATAGAGTTTCGCTAATGATGGTCACAATAATGGTAGTATTGACTAGTTCTAATTCGCTTATTTTGACTAATCCACTCAAATTTTATTGCATTTTTAAAATTCATATGATTCACTGTGATACGTAAGCGCCTGTCATGCGCATACCGTAATCTTGAGCTGTATTATTGATTTATTATCTTTCATGTTACCTACGTTCGTTGTTCTTACAATTGATCATCATTCATTTGGGGCTATTTTTATTATATCATAATTAACAAACAATTCTGAATTCACTAGTGTGTGGTGGTTGCAATAGAAAATCAAAAGCTGGAATTGCGATAGGACTCGAGCTTTGGGACCCAACTGCTAACTAGGTCACTAACCCATGTTGATCCTCAGGAGTAATGCCCAGTTTTCATGCGAAATAGCTGTTCAGCTAATTATACTGAATCAGAAAGAGAGAAGCATGTTTTTAACTGACTGATTGAACTAATTGCGAATAAATGTCCCACTTAAACTTCTATCACCACTGATTTTCCTGAATCCAGTAGATTGGATAATGCAACTGACAGCAGGCGACAAAGAAACAGGCATGAAATGGACCGACACAAAAAACTTGGAGGATCTGGACTTCGCCGATGATATATGTCCGATCTCACACAAACTGGAAGATATACAAGTGAAAAGCAACAAGCTGGCAGAAGAAGCATCAAGTATAGGACTTCAAATGAACATAGATAAAACAGAGGTGATGAAGATTCCTGGCCAACACCAACAGCAACAACAATAACAGACAACAATCAGCCAGCATAGATGGGAGGAACCTGAAAGAAACAACCTCCTTTACCTACCTACCTAGGAAGCATCGTTTCAACTACAGGCGGATGGAACTGACGAGGATATCACAGCAGCGAGGATCAGGAAAGCAAGACAAGCTTTTATTACTCTCAAGTCTGTGTGGAGGTCAACAGCACTACTCACCACGGAAATGAAAATAAGATCCGGATTTTCAACTCCAATATGAAGTCAGTCAGTGCCACTTACTATACGGATCAGAGACTTGGCCAGCGCGTCATAAAGAGCATCTCAAACAAACTACAGACCTTCATTAACAGTTGTCTTCGCTCAATACTCAAGATCAGATGGCCAGGCAGAAAGGATCAGCAACAGGGATCTCTGACAACCAGCGAACCAACCAGAAACCGATTGTGCAACAAATAAGCAGGAAGAAATGGAGGTGGATTGGCTGGTCATAGTCTGAGGAAACCATCAAGTGACATCACTAGACAAGCCATTTCCCGAGTGGAACCCGAAAGGGAAGCGGCGAGTTGGTGGTCAGTTCGAGGGTGACTTGGAGAAGGTGATGTGAAGAGGAGATGAAAGCGTGTGGGAAGACTTGGAGCCAGGTGAAAACTCTAGTAGAGAACCGAAGGCAATGGAGACGCGCGGCTGAAGCCCTATGTTCCTCTAGGAATTAAAGGAAATAATAATATAGGACCTGAAGAGAATTCAGTTATCCTAAATAAAAGTTCATTTTAAAGGTGAACTGGCCTGATCAAACAATTGTCGTAAAGATAATCCTTACATGACTCATTCATCAGCGAAATATTTCCAGAGTATTTGTATATTTTTTCATCCCCAAAACTTAGCAATTTTCCCATGAAAACTATCTTATTACTTTCCCTAATCCATGTCTCGCTTTTAATTGATCTTTTACCCTCCTACTCTTACCAACTTTGCTTTATATGTTGTTGCGAAAAAAGACAATTAGGACAGATTAATTTATCGTTTATGCACAATTCCTAGCTAGTTAAGCCATCACCCTCGCATACTAATTTGTTCCTGAAATATGCTTCGTAATTTGGACGATCATTTCCGGTGTTTTGCTTTGCTTTTGGTCTACGTGGAACGAATACTATAGAAGTTGTGGGTATTAGGTCTTGCGTTGGTTAAAAATGTGCTATCTGTGAACACCAACACCCTCAGCTTCTAGAGGATCTATGTGACAAAATGCTGGGCTGAATACACTTACAAAATATTTTAAAATGTGAGACAGTGATGGTGATTATTATTATTGCTCCCTTGGGTTCCTAGTGGAACATAGGGCTTCAACTGCACGTCTCCACTTTCTTCTGTCTTCTGCTATACTTTTCGCCTGCATCCATGTTAGTCCATATTCTTTCAACTCCTCTTCACACGATCTCCTCCATGTCACCCTTGCACTGACGTCCCACACACCGCCTCCCTTTCGGGTTCCACTCGAGCAATGGCCTGACGCGCGCGATGTCACCCAGCGGTCTCCTCAGCGAGTGTCCGATCCATCTCCACTTTCTCCTGCATATTTGTTGGGCGATTGGTTCTTGCTTTGTTTGTTCACATAATTCCTTGTTAGTGATTCTTTCCGGCCCGACCATCTGATCTTCAGTATAGATCCAGCGAAGACAGTTGTCGATAAAGGTCTGGTCTGCAACAGGCTGTTGGAAATATTCTTTGTGACCCACCCGCCACGTTTCTGATCCGTATAGAAGAACTGACTGACTTTACGTTTGTATTGAAAATCCTACCGAACTTTGTTGTTGAAGCTGGCTGAGTGATGAAGATTTCCAGATTGGTTTCAGGCTGATGAATGTGTTTCTCACCTTCTCGATTGTCGCTCGATTTGACATCCTCGTCCGCTCCTCCTGTTGTTGAGACAATGCTCCCTAGATAAGTGAGTGAATGAAGTAACCTCTTTCAAACCCCTCCCGTTGATGGTGATTGGCGTTGGATGTTGTTGCTGTTGTTGGTTGGTTTTTTTCATCACCTCCGTCTTGTCTATGTTTATCTGGAGTCCTGTCTTCGCCGGCTGCTTCTTCGACCAGTTTGTAGCTTGGTTTTCGCTTGTAAGTCTTCGATTGTGTGTGACATCAAACATAAATCATCCACGCGCGGAATCCAGGTCTTCTAGGTTCTTCACGTCGGTCCAGGATATTCCTGTCTGCTCGTTTCCCACAGTCTGACGCATAATCCAATCAGTCCACCACAATTAGGAATATCATTGGTGATAGTAAGCACCCTTGTCTGACTGACTCCTGTGTTTACTCCAAACGCATTGCTGAGTTTTCCGTTGTGGATCACTTGACATGTGCCGCAGTTGTCGTACAGCTGTTGAATAAGGTTGATGAATGTTTGGGGTACGCCATAGTATTCGAGCAGTTTCCAAATTACTTCACGATCAACGCTGTCGAAGGCCTTCTCAAAGTCTATAAAGTTGAGGTAGAGGTTTGATTGCCACTCCATGCTTTGTTCTGTGATGATGATGCGTAGAGTTGAAATTTGGTCAGTACATGATTTGCCTTTCCTGAATCCAGCTTTCCTGATGGTGATTAGTCATAACCGATTCACACAATAAGGGGAAGGAAAAAATTGACAAGTTAGTTCAAGGTTATATATGTCCAACCAAGTTCACTTTTAACGGTTTGAAAAAATTTGGGCATTGGGTATATGATATTCATTATAATAAAGGTTTTTGTATTTCCCAACGGATGAAAAACAAAACGATGTTTTTATTATTATTTACTATTATTAGTTCAAGGTTATAAAAGGTGTCAGGTGAGTGGCTAGTACAAAGTAGTATGTATTAAAGAGGAGATAGTGAAACTGCAATAAGAAGTTCATCATGAAATAACCAATATTTGAAATGAAACAAGTGGAGGTATACATTGGGAAAAGAGATAATAAGTCCGAATATTATACATGGAAAATTCGATAGTATTGAGAGGATTTTTGAATGAAGGGTATGAATTACGACAAGTAATAATAATAATAATGGTATATTGGGAGTAATAAGCAGAGCAAAAAAACCAAGATGGGTAAAGGGAAGAGGTGTCTGACTATGTTCATTTTGGATACAAGGTTCCTCTTTTCTTTCCTTCTTATTCCCCAGTGGAACATAGGGCTTCAAGCTAATGGCTTGAAGTTTCTGTAGCAACGTTTATCTTACAGGATGCGGTTGCTAGCCTCATACCCTACCTTTCCTCTTCACCAGCATTATTTCTGGCTTAGCGAGGTAAAGGAGTGCGTCGACCGGGGATCGAGCCCCGGACCATGTGCGTGGTCGGCGAGCGTCCTAACCGCCATGCCACCGACGCACAGGTTCCTCTTTAGCTGATCTTATTGCAACAGCTTCGGCTATGAGTAGAAGACGCAAGCAGACTGTACGTGATAACGACTTCAGAATTCGGTACATAACCCTGAAAGCTGTGTTGAAGTGAATGCGATGTCCAGTATCGACCAAGTGTGACAGGATCGAGCTTAACATGCATTTAATTTCCCCCTGCTGAACCAAGCTGGCAAATGTTCACAAACCCGTAGACAAACCTGCCTAATCGTGTGCCCTATATAACTTGAACCACAGGAACAGTTGAAATGGTACATGCATGAAGAAGAGCCAAGGTTAGGCAAGACATCTTTGAGTTGCTGGGTGAACATTGGACGGCTAGTGAAGGATAGACACAGACGTGCAGAGAAGAAAGTTTCCCTTATCGTCCTGGTTAAACGCTGGGATAGAATCTCCGCAGGAATATCTCCCTTGAATTGTAAAAGTAAAAACAGAGGCTTTTTCTCCACCGTTGCCAATTCATGTTTACGACTATTGTAACCTATGTTGGCTTTAATGAACTTCTCTAAATATCCGTCCTTGCTTAGAATTTCCCGGATGTCCTGGAGTTCTTTTTCTACACAGTCTTCAGAGCAAATGGACTTCGCTTTAAATGGTAAGCTCCTGATCAGACTACATTTGTATTTCATCAGTACGAAGCTAAGGAAGTGTGTACACTGAACTTTGGTCTCTAGCTTTCTAAATATGGTTCTTTTGACTGAACTATCCTCTATTCTCATTAGTAGGACGTCGAGGAAGTGAAGAGAGACATTGTATTCTCCTTCGTAGGTGAAGTGGACTGCTAGCTGCGCATTATTGAAGTGGCTCAAAACCACTATGTAACCCTTCATCGTACACTACGAAAGTGTCATCCATATAACGATGATACATGTCCATCAACCTCTCTTTACATTTCATTATTCAACAAGAATAGGACCCTTGTTGTACATTTAACAAGTAGTTGTTACAAATTACTAATAGGAATATTGGTGCTCAATTTGATTTCTCTAATCTGTTCGCAGATATAGTTGATGGTTTCCACCAGAGGAACATTAGTGAATAAAGATGAAACACCAAGTGATGCCACATATTCACCATTTGCATTCAATTTTTTAATCTTATCAATAAACTGGAGGGTATCCGTGTCTCTATGCTTCACTAACTGGCAATGCAAAGGTTGAAGTAGCTGTACCATCCACTTTGTCGTCTCATGATAGGGTGATTGAGACATATGCAGTATGGGACGTGGGGGCACTCATGATTTATGCACCTTCGGTAGACTGCACATGAGTGAAATGGTGCCCCCTTTGGGTTTTAGGTTTTCGCATGTTGAAATATACCCTTTACGTTTCAAATCCTTCAGAAAGTTTGTTTTTGTCTTTCTTCACTTTTTCAGTTTCATCTTTCATTATCTTTGCCTTTTGAAATTTACTGTGGTCCTCCAGTATGGAGTTCATCTTGTTTATATAATCATACCTGTCCATAATTACGATCCCCGGTCACTTATACAGTCTGGTAATAACTTTGCTTCTGTTTTGTCTTAGCTTTTTAAAAGCCTCTGGATGCTCTCTTGTGAATACAGTAGAGCGTGTTCTTCTTCTTATACTAATAGCAGAAGTCTACCAGAGTTGATTTGAATCCTTCGGGATCCTTATTACAGGAGGCGACCAAGTTCCCTGTTTGTATATAGAAGTCCTTAAACTGTACATCATTGTCGATTTGATTAATGTCTTTACGAAAACCACAAAATTTAACTCCTAGAGATTGCGCTTCAGGTTGTAATTTATGAAGAGTTAAGTTAGAAAAGTTAGGATGTACCTTTTAGAGTTCGCAGGAAATTTGCTTTCGGGAGTTCAGCTTTCCGCCACCTAACTGGTTATTATTGTAACAACAGCAAATGATTGAAAAGAATATTCTTCGTTCAGACTGACTTTTAATTCATGATATGGTAATATTTCACACTGTTAAATCATTCAAAATACACAGGATTATAGTTCAACTAGAATTTAGATTTTATTACTCTGATGTATTCTAGTAGCCTGGAGACGAGTCTTAAACCATCAGCCGCCAATATTCTGGTTATATTGCTACTGTCAGATCTTGAATTATAATGTAGGTCCAGGTGTCGTTACTAGCAGTGCTTTAAGGACATAATGAATATTGTGGATTATGACAGGCTTTCTTATCGGGGCAAAATACACCTTACGGTTATCACTAATCATCATTAATCACAATGGATTTATCTGAACACAAAACGGATTCGGATGATTTAGCACCCAGTTCATCATCATTCAAAATTTAGTAGTAGTAGTAGTAGTAGTAGTAGTAGTAGTAGTAGTAGTAGTAGTAGTAGTAGTAGTAGTAGTAGTAGTAGTAGTAGTAGTAGTAGTAGTAGTAGTAGTAGTAGTAGTAGTAGTAGTAGTAGTAGTAGTAGTAGTAGTAGTAGTAGTAGTAGTAGTAGTAGTAGTAGTAGTAGTAGTAGTAGTAGTAGTAGTAGTAGTAGTAGTAGTAGTAGTAGTAGTAGTAGTAGTAGTAGTAGTAGTAGTAGTAGTAGTAGTAGTAGTAGTAGTAGTAGTAGTAGTAGTAGTAGTAGTAGTAGTAGTAGTAGTAGTAGTAGTAGTAGTAGTAGTAGTAGTAGTAGTAGTAGTAGTAGTAGTAGTAGTAGTAGTAGTAGTAGTAGTAGTAGTAGTAGTAGTAGTAGTAGTAGTAGTAGTAGTAGTAGTAGTAGTAGTAGTAGTAGTAGTAGTAGTAGTAGTAGTAGTAGTAGTAGTAGTAGTAGTAGTAGTAGTAGTAGTAGTAGTAGTAGTAGTAGTAGTAGTAGTAGTAGTAGTAGTAGTAGTAGTAGTAGTAGTAGTAGTAGTAGTAGTAGTAGTAGTAGTAGTAGTAGTAGTAGTAGTAGTAGTAGTAGTAGTAGTAGTAGTAGTAGTAGTAGTAGTAGTAGTAGTAGTAGTAGTAGTAGTAGTAGTAGTAGTAGTAGTAGTAGTAGTAGTAGTAGTAGTAGTAGTAGTAGTAGTAGTAGTAGTAGTAGTAGTAGTAGTAGTAGTAGTAGTAGTAGTAGTAGTAGTAGTAGTAGTAGTAGTAGTAGTAGTAGTAGTAGTAGTAGTAGTAGTAGTAGTAGTAGTAGTAGTAGTAGTAGTAGTAGTAGTAGTAGTAGTAGTAGTAGTAGTAGTAGTAGTAGTAGTAGTAGTAGTAGTAGTAGTAGTAGTAGTAGTAGTAGTAGTAGTAGTAGTAGTAGTAGTAGTAGTAGTAGTAGTAGTAGTAGTAGTAGTAGTAGTAGTAGTAGTAGTAGTAGTAGTAGTAGTAGTAGTAGTAGTAGTAGTAGTAGTAGTAGTAGTAGTAGTAGTAGTAGTAGTAGTAGTAGTAGTAGTAGTAGTAGTAGTAGTAGTAGTAGTAGTAGTAGTAGTAGTAGTAGTAGTAGTAGTAGTAGTAGTAGTAGTAGTAGTAGTAGTAGTAGTAGTAGTAGTAGTAGTAGTAGTAGTAGTAGTAGTAGTAGTAGTAGTAGTAGTAGTAGTAGTAGTAGTAGTAGTAGTAGTAGTAGTAGTAGTAGTAGTAGTAGTAGTAGTAGTAGTAGTAGTAGTAGTAGTAGTAGTAGTAGTAGTAGTAGTAGTAGTAGTAGTAGTAGTAGTAGTAGTAGTAGTAGTAGTAGTAGTAGTAGTAGTAGTAGTAGTAGTAGTAGTAGTAGTAGTAGTAGTAGTAGTAGTAGTAGTAGTAGTAGTAGTAGTAGTAGTAGTAGTAGTAGTAGTAGTAGTAGTAGTAGTAGTAGTAGTAGTAGTAGTAGTAGTAGTAGTAGTAGTAGTAGTAGTAGTAGTAGTAGTAGTAGTAGTAGTAGTAGTAGTAGTAGTAGTAGTAGTAGTAGTAGTAGTAGTAGTAGTAGTAGTAGTAGTAGTAGTAGTAGTAGTAGTAGTAGTAGTAGTAGTAGTAGTAGTAGTAGTAGTAGTAGTAGTAGTAGTAGTAGTAGTAGTAGTAGTAGTAGTAGTAGTAGTAGTAGTAGTAGTAGTAGTAGTAGTAGTAGTAGTAGTAGTAGTAGTAGTAGTAGTAGTAGTAGTAGTAGTAGTAGTAGTAGTAGTAGTAGTAGTAGTAGTAGTAGTAGTAGTAGTAGTAGTAGTAGTAGTAGTAGTAGTAGTAGTAGTAGTAGTAGTAGTAGTAGTAGTAGTAGTAGTAGTAGTAGTAGTAGTAGTAGTAGTAGTAGTAGTAGTAGTAGTAGTAGTAGTAGTAGTAGTAGTAGTAGTAGTAGTAGTAGTAGTAGTAGTAGTAGTAGTAGTAGTAGTAGTAGTAGTAGTAGTAGTAGTAGTAGTAGTAGTAGTAGTAGTAGTAGTAGTAGTAGTAGTAGTAGTAGTAGTAGTAGTAGTAGTAGTAGTAGTAGTAGTAGTAGTAGTAGTAGTAGTAGTAGTAGTAGTAGTAGTAGTAGTAGTAGTAGTAGTAGTAGTAGTAGTAGTAGTAGTAGTAGTAGTAGTAGTAGTAGTAGTAGTAGTAGTAGTAGTAGTAGTAGTAGTAGTAGTAGTAGTAGTAGTAGTAGTAGTAGTAGTAGTAGTAGTAGTAGTAGTAGTAGTAGTAGTAGTAGTAGTAGTAGTAGTAGTAGTAGTAGTAGTAGTAGTAGTAGTAGTAGTAGTAGTAGTAGTAGTAGTAGTAGTAGTAGTAGTAGTAGTAGTAGTAGTAGTAGTAGTAGTAGTAGTAGTAGTAGTAGTAGTAGTAGTAGTAGTAGTAGTAGTAGTAGTAGTAGTAGTAGTAGTAGTAGTAGTAGTAGTAGTAGTAGTAGTAGTAGTAGTAGTAGTAGTAGTAGTAGTAGTAGTAGTAGTAGTAGTAGTAGTAGTAGTAGTAGTAGTAGTAGTAGTAGTAGTAGTAGTAGTAGTAGTAGTAGTAGTAGTAGTAGTAGTAGTAGTAGTAGTAGTAGTAGTAGTAGTAGTAGTAGTAGTAGTAGTAGTAGTAGTAGTAGTAGTAGTAGTAGTAGTAGTAGTAGTAGTAGTAGTAGTAGTAGTAGTAGTAGTAGTAGTAGTAGTAGTAGTAGTAGTAGTAGTAGTAGTAGTAGTAGTAGTAGTAGTAGTAGTAGTAGTAGTAGTAGTAGTAGTAGTAGTAGTAGTAGTAGTAGTAGTAGTAGTAGTAGTAGTAGTAGTAGTAGTAGTAGTAGTAGTAGTAGTAGTAGTAGTAGTAGTAGTAGTAGTAGTAGTAGTAGTAGTAGTAGTAGTAGTAGTAGTAGTAGTAGTAGTAGTAGTAGTAGTAGTAGTAGTAGTAGTAGTAGTAGTAGTAGTAGTAGTAGTAGTAGTAGTAGTAGTAGTAGTAGTAGTAGTAGTAGTAGTAGTAGTAGTAGTAGTAGTAGTAGTAGTAGTAGTAGTAGTAGTAGTAGTAGTAGTAGTAGTAGTAGTAGTAGTAGTAGTAGTAGT